>JAWWMW010001160.1:9530-21264 GCA_035048345.1 Echeveria elegans
AGGCTCGATTAATAAACAAGCCGAACATGAACAAAGCAATACTCGGCTCGTTTATGCTCGTGAACAACTCGTTTATAGGCTCGATTGAAACTCGTATATATGCTCGATAAATACTCGATTAAGACTCGTATATATGCTTGATTAAATGCTTAATTAAGACTTTTTTTGTCATTTGTACTTATATAAGCTATTAAACGAGTATTAAACATCAAGTTTGGAGCCACATCCATCTGAAATAGAAAACTGTGTTTGTAGCTATTATATTTTTTTTTGAGCTAGAAAAAGATGTGCATTTGTGAAATGATCATCTGATTTGTGCATTTTCGTTTGCGGAAGACAACAGGGACAGCGTTTTTACAGAACCTCTTAACCATCAACTTACCCATTTGTTCACACTGCAACTTACCCATTATGCTCGTTCCGACGGGAATTGTTTTTGTTAAATTTAAAAATATTATTTCCTGCACAATTTTTACATTTTTTTAAAATTTACACATTTTTTAACTATGCACCGGTTTTTAGGATACAGGTGCATAGTGTCCATACTATGCACCGGTATCTTAAAAAACTGGTGCATAGTTTTCCTGCACAATTTTTACATTTTTTTAAAATTTACACATTTTTTTAACTATGCACCGGTTTTTAAGATACCCAGTAATTTTACAAAATAGCACAAAGTAACTGGAACAGAAAACAACCTCCGATGTTGAGATTGAGAGAACATAAGAGTTCCAAACTTTACAAACATTGGAACTGGATTCAAAGTGAGGGAAAAAAAGAAAAACCAAATGCACATCAAACACGCATCATGTCATTTATTTTTACTGAAATGGCTTTGATCAACTCATCTACATATATGTTAGGAAGCAGGTTGAAGATGTCCTGTAGATGGTACATAATTTCATGATTTGGTGAGGGAGTGAAGTCCAGTGCAAGTTGCGAAAATGGGGTTTTTCCAGGGGTTCGTCCCACATCGCCCATATGAACAATTCTGATATGAACACATTTATATAAGTAGGTTTAAATGTTCTTGTTTCGATCATCATGGTTGATAATATCAACAAAAGGCTTCGAGCCCATGGATTTGGGCCGAACACAAATAATTTTTCGAACCGAGTTTTACTCGAGCCGAGCACGAGTTGAGTGAATTTTCATTCGAGAGCAGAGTGAATTTAGGTTCGAGCCGAATTCGAGCTGAGTGAATTTGTGTTCGAGCCGAGCTCGAGCCTGATACTCGGCTTGGCTTGACACGTTTACAGCCCTAATCCCAAGAAATGTGTACCACTTCTGGTACTGTCCTCTGTCTGCATCCACATCAGAGTACATGAAAATAATTAACAAATCATATAAAATGTATCAGAGCAGCATTTTCATAGTAGTCAGCAGGCGGTAACTCCCGCAAACCACCAGCTGCTGTCAATGCTACATCCCCTTTTGCACCTTCAAAGACATTACATTGAACCTGCAATCAATTAATAAATGGTGTTTATCAAGACCAACCCATGTTACCATAAATTTAAGATAGCATCTCCGAGGTTTTATATTGGACAAGGACAGTCGGACAGTCCTTCCTCAGTAACATTCAAATGAGATGAGCAATGTATTTTTATCAGGAAATCTGTTTACCCAAAACCATTTCCTTGGGAAGGCTCCTCCCCAGTTTTTTTCGCTATACGATGGTGCATCACGAAACTTCTACCTTTCACCATCCTATTTTATCCAACCTGAAAAACACAAAACGGTAATTAGCACATGAAATAGTTACTGGGATGCTGAGAGAGTAAATTTTAGTTCAATGTAATGAACACGGTATTGATATCACAAATATTTTGACCCCGCAGCTGACTAAGAGGAGCAGGTGAATAGCCTATGTGTATATCAATTATGGAATCAGTGAATATGAGCTTTGCTGGATGAAAACCGCATTGGAAATCAAGATGTTCTCACTTGTCTGATTATGTCATAAGTATATTATATATATTTCTCTCTGTTCCTACTTTCTTGATATTAAAGACCGTCCTTGACCATGGCTTTGAATCAAATATACAATCACTTGGAAACCCTAATTCCAAATTTATCTGGTTATATCTTCAAAAAATAGTGCCTAATGTAAAAGGGGAAAATAATGTCGGAATCGGAACAAGATGAAAGACCTGTTGATTATCCGCCTGCGAGTGTGGCTCAAATACAGGAAAATCAGCTAACCACCCTGCAGTTGACTTCTGCTTGGAATTGATCGTTACCCCAGCCAAGCAAATTTCTGATTTAAACTCCCACAGTAAATTTCTGATTAAAAGCTGCATGTACTAAAATGCCCCTATATAAGGGTATTCATCTATAATCTACTCCGTATATTTTTCATATGTGAATGAATGGTCCATGTTTCTAATTCAAAACCCTTAAGTGATGTGCAAATGTCCCAAAATGCCCATGCTTTCATATGTATAACTTTAAGTTTCATGTCACCAGATCAGTAAAAAAACAGCAACGAACCTGAGGAGTAACCTCTTCGTCAAGAGGTTTAAAACTTCCATTTGACAAGAACGTACTACCCAACTTTAGCTCATGCCTGCCTATGCGATAAAACCACAATTAAACTCCTAACATTTCTAAAATTAAATAAATCAAACACCCTACTTTCTGAAGAAGATACCATGATTCGGCATAAGCAGTAACCATAAGAGACTTGGCAAAATCATCAATATACTCACTACCCCAACAGGATTTGTAATTTGCTTTTGGCATGTAATAATTTAAGTATGACTTAGTTGCTCAAAACGATCCTGATTCTTCATATACTTGTCAATTGTCATTAGCCCCAAGCATCTGAACACCAGTTCCTGTAAACCGAGGTCCATGCAGCAGCACTTCAAGAGGACTTAACCTCTTCTTAGATACGGGAATTTCAACGTAATACGTAAAACAGAAGCTGTGCCTCTTCTCAGGAATAGAAAACTTGAAGTACCATCATTCAAAGAATTTCCTAGTACTCCTATCAAAATGATATCTGATCCACATAACAAATACAGCTCCATCAAACAGCACACGCAGTAACGAATTTTCATACCCAGCATTTTCAAAGGTCAAAATCCAGCAGACAAAAAAAATCAGAGCTCGAAAATTACCCGCTGTGAGGCGTTCGGAGAGGTCGATTGGCCAGCGAAGGGACGTAGATCGGCTTGATAGTCAGCGCATCCGTCTTCTCAGTGGCTTATTCAGAACGAGAATCAGAAGCTGAAGTAGAACCAGTCCTAGTAGTAGCAGCAGCAGAAACTAATCGCCAGCGTCCATTTCCAGTTCGACACGACGGCGCATGAGGTTTCAACAAATTCGAGTCGGAAATGGAAGAACGGAAACCTGATCGATCACTCTGAAGCAGCGTGCTTCGGAGCTGATACGCGCTCGCTTCCATCGCTCCAAAAGCTCCACTTGTGTCGCGTAGACCTTACTGTACCGTAAGCCTTCCCTCGACGACGAGTCAGCTCGATGAAACGCTGCCGTTTCGTATTTGGTCCATCAAGATTCAAGATATCGAGGAGAAGTGGGAGAGGTCGGTAGAATTGGATTGAAAATTGGATGGCGTCGAGTTGCGCTTCGTGTCTTTACTTCGCTCAAGCGTTGACTCAGTCAACGTCGTCGTCAAGGCATCGACGTGGCTCATTTTCTTCTTGCTACAATCCCACTCGCCGGCTGACCCTCGCTCATCTCGGCGCCGGTAACACACATCAAAACTATTCCGACTTTATCATTATTTTTGGTCATTGATTTATTCGATTATTATTAGCTGGTACTTGGAACTGTGTAGCTGTTCCCCTTTGGCCGGATGTTGGTGCACCGTTGCGCACATTTTTGAAGCTTGATGGCAATGTGGGAGAAGCTGCTTTAGCAAATGAGATTGGTGAGGAGGAGGAGGATATTGATTTAGGGGAGTGGGTCAGGAATGATAAGAGGAGGATGCTGCATGCTGTTTATAATGTTGGAGACTTGGACAAGACTATAAAGTAAGTTTGTTGCGAGAGTTGTGTTGTGCACGACGAGATGTGATAATCTACATTTTGAAAGATTATCAATTTTAGTAGTTTGGTTTTGCAGATTCTACACTGAATGTTTAGGAATGAAGTTGTTGAGAAGACGCGACATTCCGGAGGATGGATATGGAAATGCTTTTCTTGGATATGGACCAGAAGACTCTAATTTTACAGTTGAACTAACATATAGTAAGCTTCTTTGTGTATATAAGATTGCGCCACTTTGTCAGATATATTTGCCTTGTAAATTTCAAAATTGCTTGCGATTTGAACAGATGTTTGATGTTACTGGCAGATTATGGTGTTGACAAGTACAATATTGGTGATGGATTTGGGTATTTTGGTGTATCGGTAGAAGATGTAAGCTATTTCCTTTCAAGGTTTCATGGTGTTATTTTACATATCATAAGAGTTATTATTTACTTAGATGCACTTAGAAAGGTGGAACCTCTTTTGAAGTGTCTGTAGTGTTGACAGCCATGCAATAGCGTTAACTGTTAATCATCTCAAACCAGATGGTGGGGCTGGATAGTTGTTCTTAATTCAATGTTTTTCGTTGATTTGTTGAAGGTTGCCAAAACTGTAGAACTTGTAAAGGCGAAAGGTGGTATTGTTACCAAGGAACCTGAGCCTTCAAATGACGGCAATGGCGTGATTGCTTTCATCGAAGACCCAAATGGTTATCAGTTTAAGCTTTTGGAGAGTTCGCCAACACCTGAGCCTCTTTCTCGAGTTATGCTTCGAGTCGGAGATCTTGATCGATCCATAAGATTTTATGAAAAGGTAACTTCTACTGACCCGCATCCCATCAAAACATGTCACACTGGATTTTGTTTCTAATTGCTATACTATTTTCTCATATTGACGCCCGGCATTGTATTTTTACTCTGAAGGCATATGGCATGGAGCTTTACCTGAGAAAAGATAGTCCTGATTTACAGGTACGGGTGAGGTTTTTCAGATTTGACATTAAGTCAAATTGATGATGTTTTTCGTTTCTAATTCAGTACTCGGCAGCTCTGATGGGCTATGGTCCCGAAGGCAAGAATCCAGCAGTTGAACTGGTTTATAATTATGGAATCACTGAATACGACAAAGGAAATGGCTATACTCAGGTGATTATCTGTCTCTCCTTCGTAACAAGCTATTCATTTGATCTCATTGATTCTTCAGTGACCTAAATGTATTACTGCTTTCTCCAAAGTTAATAAGTCTGGCTAATATTTTTCATCAGATTGCTATAGGCACCAATAATGTATATAAGACTGCAAAAGCAGTAAGTCTATATGGAGGAAAGATTGTTCGTGAACCTGGACCGTTGCCAGTTCTCAATACCAAAATCACAGCCTGTTTGGACCCTGATGGCTGGAAATCAGTAGGACTTTATGACCTAATCTTCTTTTCCGGTTTTCGTCACGTCACAACAATGTCTTTCGTTTTCCTAGACAAGACTTATTATTCTACAATACACTTCTGTATAAGGCACTGCTTAATTTTGTCCAACTTTGATCTCTTTCTCTCAGGCATTTGTTGATAATGCTGATTTTCAAAAGGAGCTAGAGTAACAAAGTGCAATTCTAGCTGCATTGCTATGAACGGTATGTACAAGGTTTAGATTCATCGTCATTTTTGGAGATAAACAGTAAGAGAGAGAGAGAGACTGAGCTTTTTTTTTTTTTTTGGGTAGGACAAATGTGCATCTTGTAGACTTTTGTCTCTTATCGATCGATAGATGTGCAGTCTCCTTGATATTTGTTTTACGGAGTTCACCTGGTGCTTGTAAGTTGTAACTAAAATAAGCCATGTTTAGCAGGCAGAAACTGCATTATATGTTTTCATTTGGTTCGGATAAATTCCAAAGAATGCCGGTTTGACGAGAAAAAAATTAAAACAAAAGCTTGTCGTGAAATGGCTTGATCTCAGGCTTGCCGGTTGTACTCGGAAATAACAGGGGAATAACAGATCAATGTCTTTGGTATCATTTTTGTAACCGACTTAAGTATACTGATATAATTAATCTAAGAACCCTACCCAACATTCGAAATCAAGTCATCAACAAAAGTCATTAACAAGAGAGTTTTTTATACCGCGATCACCAGTAAGAATACATATTATCAAAACTCATTTGTTACAACATTTTTTTTATACTCGGATCCACCCATTGCTAACAATTCCTTTAGGAATATTTGTCTTAAAAATTCATAAAAATTATATATAAAAACTAAGAAAAATTCAAATTTTCAATAGACAAGTCTACAAATCTGTCTGTTAATTTCTTTCATTTTTTTCCCATTTTTACAATACTTTCTTTAATGAAGTTGAGGCACTTTTCTTATGTTGTAAAAGCTGACATGGGATGATATGCCTTAAAGGTGGCAAAATGGATTGACTAGTTGGATTATTAATAAATTTTAAATAGATTAAATAGTTCAATCTATTTAATACATGTAACTAGATTAAATGATCCAAACAAATTGAATTAAATCCATTTAATTCATTTGATTTTTTTTAATCCAACGAATTATTTTACCACCTCTGGTATGCCGGCAGGGTCAGATCAAGATGTCTATTGTGTCATACAAAATCCGCATAAATGATAGCTTTAGTCGAGAGATTGCGGGGACTGAGACAGGGTGACCCGAACTCCTTTATCAGTGAATGACTAGCTACTAAACTGAACACCCTGAATGATAATGCCACATTAAAAGGAATTAAAATTTGTCGTAAACCACCTCAGATTACACATCTATTCTTTGCTATTGATTGTATCATATTTTTCAAGGCACTAGAGCATTGAAGGACCTTCTGAGCCCTAAGAAGACGTATCCGGCCAAACAATCAATCGGGACAAATCAGACATTGTTCTTAGTCGGAATTGCAATGGGGAGACTAGTGCAACCATTTCAGAAACTCTTCCAGTTAGAAAAATTGCGAAGCATTATAAGTACCTTGGATTACCAGTTGAATTTAGTCATGATAAATCTTCTGCTTTTGCCAATATCCTATGGAGAATACAAAAAAGACTTACAAGTTGGCAGACCTTTCATTTATCTTTATGGGGCAAATAGATCCGCAGTCCTTAGTACTCTACTGTTATATGCTATGCAATGTTTTCTGGACCTTGTTAGGACGGCCATTGCCATTATCATTGTCCCTGGAACAGAAATTTTTACCTCCCCAGTTGAATCTTCTACCTATGCAATGACCAATAGATGCTATTTAGCACTGAATAACTTGGGTGCAGTTAAAATCACAGTAGAATAATGAAAGGCAAACATATACCTTCCCCTGCCTCCGTTGTCCCTAACCTTTTCCTGACTGCCACGGAGAACAGTCCAATATTCCTTCTCAGTGTCACCTGTACATATACAGGAATTTAACAAATTTACTAAATGTACTAGTAATAAATGATTCAAAACCTTGATGCTTTAATATCTGACGAAAAGATGGGAAAATTTATCTCAGAATTTGAAATGCTTGGAGGGTGTACGAGTCATTTACCAGTCAGAGGCTCCAAAGCTGCAATAAATTTTTTAACAGCAATTACACCATTTTCAGCTAACACTACGGCCGCGCGAGCTTTCTGGGACCCAGTGGGATCTTCAAATCTGATGTAACCTGATTCCTCACCAATCCTGAAATCAATGAACTACTCAAACAATAAACGAGAACTAGTGTCAGCAGAAAAAAGAGGCAACATGACACAGAACTACATAATCATGGATACAATACAACAACAAACTCTTGCATGCAATTGACATCAGTGAATAATTGAGTCTCGGACTATACACTCTCAAATAAACAAGATTTCGTGAAGTTATGGACCTTGACAGTGCCGAACTTTTGGAACACTTTTTTCAGATTTTCATGCATAACAACAGCCATATTATTAATATAATCAGAAGATTTGGTTTTCTCATCACTTTTCTTCTCTTCACCTTCACAAACAGGACTGTTAGAAGTGTTATCTTTGCCTTCTTCTATGTTAGCTTCATTTTCTGCCCCATTCTTTTCTTCAGCCGAGCCCTCACTCTCTCATTCTTTTATCACTTTCATCTGCTTTAACCTCTTTTTCCTCCGCACCAGCAGTGACATCTTCAGCTGCCGGATCAGCTTTACTATACTTTGCAACAGCACTACATTTCTTCAACGAGAATGCAACAATCAATTCTTTGAGGTAGCTGATGCTGATCAGACAATAAGCGTAGTTAATGAAATGATCAAACTGTAAAGAATATAAACCACTTCTTAACTGGTATGGTACAGCTCCTACTCACTTCTCTTCTGCATTTGAATTATTTTTCCACTTTGAGTTAACATGCGGTTAATAGTTCTCAAACTCCGCTGCAGAATTTTCCCTTTCCACATCATAGTCTTTCCTGAATAAATAAACACCCAACAAATCAAATTCATGAATAGCAGTTATTAGTTAGAGAATGCAAGGAACAAAGTATAAGGAAAAAACAATGACTTCAGCTTACTTTGGTTTAAGTTCTAGTGGAACACCTAGTCAAGCTTTGCTTTAAAACATTTTCCACTTCTTCTTCTGATGAGAACTCAATCAATGCGGTTCCACTAAACACCTTTTTTCAGCAACGTGTTTGTGAAGTCTAATGCTATTAACCTAACAAACATTTAATAAAACTATAATTATACAAAGAAAAGCGCATGAAATATATTTGATTAAAAGTCTCATTCTGCCTTATTGATATGACAAATTCACCCATTCCTAAACAAAAAAATTTTAAATGAGCACACTGAGTACAAGACAGATACCTTTGCCAATTGACAGAAAAAAGACTCCAAATCCTCAGATTTAGAATCGTAAGGGGTGAAGCTGCGATAGTCCTGCTGTTCACCTGCTCAATCACTTCTTCATGATTTGTAAGCTCTGTAGCCCTACCAACCTTCTTGCCTAAAAAAAAGTCAACAATCATCCCGTCTCAGTGAGGTATACTAAATACATCCAATAAAAGATCAACTAAATGTAGACCTAGAAACATAATACTCAGTAGAAGAAAAGAAGATACCATCTTCAGAAATTTTAAGAGAAGTTGAGCTTCTAAGTGTGTCAGCCAAAAGCTTCACAGTGTCCTCTGATAATCGTCCACCTGGACAAAACGTGCAAATCAATGCCAAATCTGAGGATTAGAAGAGAATGCATAAATAAATAAATCTAGTATTTATAAAGAAGAGAAGGGTAAGAGATTAGACTCGCTTCCATCCTCACGCTCAGCTACAGCTTTCTTAAGAAAGATGTCTCCGGGGAAATTGCTGTCACTGAAGTAGTACTCGACCTAAATCAAATGAAAAACGAAGATACAAATTAAAAGTGAGACACGGTAACGAAATCAACAATTGGTGGGAGGTGAAATACCTGACGGATGACTTCCTTGATAGTCTCTGTCTCTTCACTGAGAGAGGTCGCCATGAGAAAAGGTCGGTGCTTGAAACTGACGAGGAGAGAAGGCGTCGAGGAGAAATTAGGGTTTTAGGAGACTCGGTGCTTGATATTCAAATTTTTATGCTTTTGTGTGCCGAGTTCTAATTTGTAGTTGACTCGGATGGGATTGGTATTTTGAGAGTCGGGGGCATATTTGTTGTATGCTAGCTCGTCTCGATCCGAATGCGGAAAAAGATATTTGTTGTCTTCCTTTGTAAATTTTGTCGTATTTCTTCAAACTTGAATGTTCAGATTTAATTATTATCTTAACTCAACATAATAGTTAAGATGGAGATGAATTTTTAAGAAGACGTTTATGAAATTTTTTTAAAATTTAAATTTTTTCGTATCTCCATTCGATCTCTTTTAACATTTTTAATTTAAAAAATGACAGCTTGTTTGTTAATTGTGAATAACATGACGAAAATTAGAAATACTATTTAATGATGATGAAAATTAATTTACTATATAATAGAATAAAGATAATTATTACTCCCTCCGTACTTTGATCTTAGTGAGAGAGATAAAATAAAATAAATATATAAAGTGAGTAAAAAGTAAATTATGAAAGTAGGAAAGAGAATGGAAATAACAATAAAAATAGTTTATTTTGTCAAATTAAAAGTATCTTAAATGATCAAATTAGAAGTATCTTAAATGATACTTATGAGTGAGTATAAATAGGAAATAAAAGTATCGGTTTGAACTGTAGGCGCTCTTCCCGCTCAAACGTTCCCAAGTCAATCCCTATCTGTCTTATTTTCTCTCTATTATTTATTTATTTTCTTAAACTCCTCACCACACCAGCTCCTCTTCTACGCACTCTCTCTTCTTCAAAATCGTCACTTCGGCGATCGGAGATGAAACCCTAGCTGATTTCCTGCCTCCTCCCCAGCCGCGATTTTCCGGCCTCGGATCTGAGTATGCCAAGCCTCTTCTTCTTAATTGACGCTGCGTCTGTCGTTTTCATTTCGATTTCGATTTTTTTTTCTTTTTCAAACTGCGAGTTTTATGGTGATTTGAGATTGATATGTTCTGCATTTATAATTTGCTTTGATTTGAGTTGTCTCGATTGTTTTACTTTCTCTTTTTTTATCGGCAGTCACTGTTTGATTCGCCTCACGTGCTTAGTGGAAATCGATCTGTTTAAATAGGCATGAAGATATGAGCAGCTAGCAGACTTGAGCTCCTGCTGCTGCTGCTGCTGTAAAACCTGAAGAGCTTACCATGAGAATTACGCGGGCCAGGGGTAAGTCTTTGGGCTCATCTGATGGAGTGCCATCAGTTTCAGAATCTACCTTTAAAGATAAAAGGGCAGATAATGGTGGAGTGAGTTTGAAAAGAGTTGCCGGGCAAGAGATCAAAGCCAAAATCAGCATTGCTGGTGGTGGTTTGAGTGGTCATAACAAGAGGAGGGCTGTTATGAAAGATATCTCGAATTTAATTTACGAGAATGTGGCAGCTTGTGCAGATACAGTAAAGGTCGGATATGTGATTTTGATTTATGTATTTCTTGCTATTGTCAAGTGTTGCTTAATAAGTGACAACATCCAAACTGACATAGTTATAACTCTATTTTTCGCTTTTATTCTTGTGATAGCTTTGACGTTATTAAGATGCTTGTTCTCACTTATGATAGGTTCGAGAGCCACGGGTTCTGAAAAACAATGCAAAAGCCATTCCACCCGCAACTTCGAACACTCTCCTCCCAGTTGAAAGAAGCCAGACAAAAATACATAGTAAAACTCATTCTATGACAACTTTCAGGAACAAATACTCTGAAGATCCAAAGCTTGGAGGCAGCACAAGTCTCGGTTTCCCGCTTTTAACTAAATGTTGTGTCTCCAAAACTGCTGCTTCACTCGATAGCGTTTCTAATGAAGGTTTTATTACGTTACTTCCAACCATGTCCTCGTGAGTTAATGTCAGTAGGGATAATTGATATTTGTTTGTACATCTGTTAGGAGAAGAGATCTCTAACACTTTGAATAAATTTATGGCACTCCACAAATTTTTATTCTTATACACACATGTGTTCTTGGATCATTTGCTACATGGTGCGCCTTACATTAATCTGTTTTGTATTGGTGCAGTTAGCAGTGAGATATTTGATGATCTTGAAGCCTTTGATAAACCAGCTGTCACTGATATTGACTCGAAGGTGAAGGATCCAAAATGGTGCTGCGTGTATGCACTTGAGATATACAATCATCTGCGCATCACTGAGGTGTGTAAAACATTATAACAGCAAATTGTTGTCCCC
>JAWWMW010001160.1:51221-66404 GCA_035048345.1 Echeveria elegans
AACTGCAACACTTATCAGGTATCTGAACGTAATTTCGTCAATGACAAGAAAATAAGTTTTCTCAAAATTGAAATCGAACCTTTGGAAAAATCCTTTGCAACAAGCCTAGATTTGTATCTTACAATTTCGTTTTTCTCAATTCTCTTTCATACAAATACTCATTTGAATCCAACAGGTCTCACATTTTTAGGTGTGGACATTATAGGCTCGAATACCCTTTGTTTATTAAATGAGTCTAGTTCAGTTCCAACTGTTTTTCCATTCAATTATCCAATCAGGTTGATTTTTACATTCGGTAATCAATCGAGACTCAGGATCTCCATCATTTTCATAAATGATATCACATGCCAAGTTATAAAGGAATGCATCATCGATGCTCTCGTTTCGGTTCCATATTATTATTGTGCTAGCATAATTATTCAAGATTTCTTAATTTTTCCCATTCAGTATATCTACATTTTCTTGATTATTCACTTTTGGGTTTCTACAGGAGTATGTTCTTTTACTGTAAATTCATCTCTTTTCTCCACCTCTTTTCTTTTCAAGGGGTTCATATTATTAGAACCTGGTAGCCTTCCACACTTCATATGTGTTGTACCTTCATGCATGCCTTTATTTTCAGATTTTTCTTTCGGAATTTCAATCTGAACTAGAGCATTCTCAGTTGGTATATGAGATTTTGTTACCTTCTTTGCTATTTCTTGTAAATGCAGAATTTTTCACCATGTTTTTCACAGTCCTTTATTTGAGGGTGAATGTGTACTAAGGTTGGTACGCACCAACTAAATTCATTTTCCACTTGTTTTATCTCTCCCCGACATTGGAAGAGTATTCTCATTAAAATGGTATTAGCAAATCAAGTTGTGCAAACATTTCTAGTTTGAGGTTCGAGAAATTTAACAATGGATGGACTTTCAAAATCAACATAAATCTCAAGACTTCTTTGTTGTCTCATCTATGTTCTTTGAGGTGCTGCAATAGGCACATAAATGACACACATAAAAAAAATCAAATGGAATATACATGGTAACTGATCGAATGCAAGTTGCAACGATGAGTGGTCATTATATGCAATTGGTCTGATGCGAATTAATGTCGCATCAAGCAATATTGCATAACCCCCATTGAAGTGGGACGCTTTTGTTCTCAATACTAGTGGTCTAACAATAAGCTGAAGGTGCTTGTGTAACGATTCAGTAAGATCATTTTGAGTGTGAGCATGTGCAACTGGATGTTCCACACTTATCCCCACTGACATACAATAGTCATCAAATGTTTGGAATGTGAAATCACCAGCATTATTAAGTCTAATTTTCTTTATTGTACGATCAGGAAACTGCGCTCGTAATTTGATTGTTTGAGCAAGCAGTCTACCAAATACTACATTTTAGATTGATAAAATGTACACATCTGACCACTTATTTGAGGCTTTTATTAATTCCATAAAGTATTTAAATGACCCATAATGTGGGTGAATATGTCAACAGATATCACCATGAATGTGTTCCAGAAACGCAAATGATTGTTGTGACCTTTTTCGGTGAAGGTCTTACTATTAGCTTTTGAAGAGAACAATGTTTGCAATGTAGGTTATTAAGTAGATGAACCTTTCCATCCTTCCAATGAATGTCAATTTGTATTTTCAATAATCTTCTGCATCATTATTGTACCTGAATGATCTAATCAGTTATGTCATAAGGTTAATATTGAAGGTTTGATAATAATTAGTGAGAGTTTAAATTTGGATCGAAAAATAACCCTAAATATAAATAAAATAAAATAAAATTGGAGCAGAATAAAAGTTGGTTAAAACTTACCTGGCTTGAGCCCAACTACAAGACGCTCACTCAGAAATAAACCCTATATAACAATCGGGAACCGCTAAGAGGCATCTCCTTCAACCGAATCGTGATTTCACGGCTGTGTGCGCTACGAGGGGTTCGCTTGAAGAGCGACGTAAGCCAATCATGACGATGACGTCTGTGGCCATGGATGATGGGATTTTGGATATCTCATCCCGCCTCGGAATTGATCCTTCCACCATCGATCTCGATTCAATAGTTTTGCCTCCCGGCGAAGATATGGGAATCCCTAGGTATATTGCCATAACGAACGTTGCTTATCTTCTTCCTTATTGATAGCTGTATACAGATTAGGAGTTGGTAGTATTGTGATGTAGGACTGTAGTATGAACTGAAGCAGTGGAGTGTGGTTCGGATGGATGTTTACCTGGAATATGATTTAGCGGAACTATAAGAATAGTAATCTTTTTTTAGTAATGTTGTGCGACAGTGATGATGAAGGAGAACTTGAAGAAGATTTTGTGGAATTCGACAATGGATTTGGATGTATTATAGTTGTTGACAACATTCCTGAAGTACCTAAAGAGAAATTTGAGAAACTTGAGAATGTTGTCCGGAAAATTTACAGCCAGATTGGTGAGATTAAGGAGGACGGGCTTTGGTTGCCAGTAGATGACACTGGCAGAACTTTGGGTTACTGTTTTATTGAGTTTAATACTCCCCAGGTATCTGCCCCTCTATCCTGATGTCAATGACTCAATGCATGATTGTAATGTATAGTTCAGCAAAACCCCTGAAGAGTTCTTGCTTTGTGTTTGGTCTAGGGCGTATGCCTTTAGAATTCATGCTGTAATTATGGTCGTGTATGGTCTATCTTCATGTGAAATTTGTGGAAGGATGACACTATGTGCTTCAGAACTGTCATTTTCTTTTCTTCATATTACATTAGAGTTTTGGATCTTGTACTTTAGTGTCTGCATCTCTTGTCTACTAATGTTATGCTACTGCTTGATGCGCATCTGCTTATCATGATGATAAATTGACCCTAAAAATTCACTATTCAGTCTGTCAGAAACAATGAATTCTTATGAAAAGGGCCAGTGTTCCTTGAATCAATTTGGTTAGTTTCTTTCATGTTTGATGTTATTTGTATTGATCAGGAAGCACAACTTGCAAAAGAAAAAACGACTGGGTATAAGCTGGATCGTTCCCATATTTTTGTTGTGAATATGTTTGAGGACTTCGAGAAGTTCATGAAAGTTCCTGATGAATGGGCACCTCCAGAGAAGAAAGAGTACATTCCTGGGGTATATGTTAGCTTATATATTTAACAGTGATTATAGATGAGTATGTTTTCTCAGCTGCATCTCAACTCAAAATAATTTATTGCAGGAGAACCTCCAACACTGGCTAACAGATGATAAGGCTCGCGACCAATTTTTGATTCGTGCTGGACCGGAGACTGAAGTGTTGTGGAATGATGCTAGACATTTGAAACCAGACCCAGTGTACAGGCGTGCGGTATATATATTTCTTATCATTACAGTACATTCTTGTGTATATAAAGATAATGAGGATCTCTATATAGCTGTGTTGTGGAATATAAATTTTTTTATAGCTTCTATATTTTGATATGGTTGAGATTGGTTATTTCCTTAAATAATGCAGCACTGGACTGAAAGTTATGTCCAGTGGTCTCCTCTTGGGACTTACTTGGCTACACTTCATAGGCAAGGTGCGGCTGTTTGGGGAAGTGCTTCAAGCTTCAACCGGATTATGCGCTATGCTCATTCTCAGGTCCGATTCAGTTGTTAGTTTTTTTTTTTAGTTCTTTCAATGTATATTTTTCCCAGTGTAGTGAAACTTTTCTTTCCGAACAGGTCAAGCTTATTGATTTCTCTAATGGGGAGAATTATCTTGTCACGTACAGTAGTCACAAACCTAGCAATCCCCGAGACACCCATGTGAGGATTTAAACTACGTTGGTATTTGTTTTTGATGTATTCACTTGAATTTAGCTAATGTAGTGCATCGTCACAGAAAGTTGCGTTGACCATATTTGATGTGAGAACCGGAAATGTAATGAGGGACTTCAAAGGCAATGCTGATGAGTTTGGTGTAGGAGGATCTGGAGGTGTAACTGGTGTGACATGGCCGGTCTTCAAGTATGTCATTGACAAACATGATACGCCATTCATAAATTTTTCTTTGAAGGTGGGGTGGTGGAAGAGATGATAAATACTTCGCCCGAATTGGCAAAAATGTTATATCGGTTTATGAGACGGAAACATTCACGCTACTTGACAAGAAATCAATAAAGATTGAAAGTTTTATGGACTTCACTTGGTCTCTTTGTTCCGGAACTTGGTGGTGGGAACCAACCTGCCAGGGTAAGCAATTACTTGTTTCCGTAGACTCGTTCTTCATAAAATCACCGCGATATTATTTGATCATAGGTAAGTTTGATTCAAATTCCCAGCAAGCAAGAGTTGAGGCAGAAAAACCTCTTCAGTGTGAGTGATTGCAAAATGTACTGGCAAAGCAATGGGGAGTACCTTGCTGTTAATGTAGACCGATATACCAAAACTAAGAAGAGCACTTATACTGGATATGAGCTATTTAGGATTGAGGAGAGGGATATTCCAATTGAGGTTTTAGAGCTTGAGAACAAGAATGACAAAATAATTTCTTTTGCCTGGGAACCTAAGGGCCACAGATTTGCCATCATTCACGGTGACAGTCCGAAGCCCCAAGCCCGACATTAGCTTTTACACGATGCGCAGTGGCCACAGCACCGGCAGAGTAACAAAGCTAACTACTCTTAAAGGCAAGCAGGCAAATGCTCTTTGTCTGGTCGCCTGTTGGTCACTACATCATCCTTGCTGGTCTGAAAGGTTTCAATGGACAGTTAGAGTTCTATAATGTGGATGAACTTGAAACTATGGCTACTGCTGAACATTTTATGGCGACAGTTATAGAATGGGATCCTACCGGAAGGTAAATATGGGCTTGTACTTTATCAGCTTTTGAACTTATGTGTCTCTCTGAATGTGTGTTTACTTGATTTTATCTCCTGTTTCTTTCAGGTATGTTGCTACTGCAGTTACATCTGTTCATGAGATGGAGAATGGCTTCAACATATGGTCCTTCAGTGGAAAGTTGCTGTATAGGATTTTGAAAGATCAGTTCTTCCTGGTTTGATATTTTATATAATTAATAACATTCACAATGAATAACACAAACATCTGCAGCTAATTTTCTTTTAGTTTGCATATTGCGACATATGAATCTTCTTTTTATGTCAGTTCATATGGCGTCCAAGACCTCCATCTCTGCTAACTGTTGAGAAAGAGGAAGAGATTGCCAAGAACCTCAAGAAATACAGCAAAAACTACGAGGCAGAGGACCAGGATGTTTCGACCCTTCTCAGCGAGCAAGAGCGGGAAAGGCGGAGGTTGTTGAAGGAGGAATGGGACAACTGGGTCCAGAAATGGAAAAAATACACGAGGAACAAAGACTCGTAAGACAACAGCTAAGAGATGGAGAAGCCAGCGATGAGGAAGAAGAATATGAAGCTAAAGAAGTTGAAGTTGAAGAAGTTTTGAATGCTACTGAAGAAGTAGTTATCTCCGAATACGGCCAGTGATTTATATCCCTTCTCTGCACTCTCGCCCCTCATTTCTGCTAGCATTCTCTTCTCAACCAAAGCTTCCGCAACTAAACCCAGCCAGCCAGCCTGAGTCTTCTAGTTGATCTCGAGACTCACTTGATTGGGCGCTTGCTGTCGTCGCTTTTCTTCATACATTTTTTGTTTTGTTTTCACAATGCTCAATCCTCAAAATTTTGTCTTCCATTTTTGCAGAAAACATTTTAGTAATGAATTAGTATTTGAACATCGCAACCAACATGACATCCGCATGCCATCATCATCATCTCCTTACGTGACTTCCTGAAAGCCCATATTCTTCTAGAAATATGATCTTTGTTAGTAGTGGGCAGTGGCCATAAAATAAAAGCAACTTTCTACCCCCTTCCCACTTAAATCTTTCCTTTCGCTCTTTCTGTCAAGCGTTTCACCATGTCTAAAGTGTGGACATGATCCTTCTTTAGGTAGCCATTTCCCACTAGGAAAAAAAGTATCGGCATCCTAGTTTTCTAGTAATATAGTGTCCAGTCCCTACACTTTCAAACGTGACCATCTTAGCAGCTTGCATTTCTGTTGCCTCCCACACCCTACACTAAAATCCAAGCCTGTCACCACAGCCCGTAAGAAGATGTTTTTGGAGTATGCGGTGCATTATTCTAACTACAACTGTCCAGCACAGACCCACTTATGGACTCATTATCACATATATCTGAGTTTTCACTTAAACTTGCATAGAGCGCCCTACATCATTTTCTTACAGTCTCTTAGCTGAAATGTGACCATCTAAGTCAATATAAGCTGAAATGTGACCATTTAAGTCAATATGTGAGTGCTGAAGCCATCAGTGTACATACACTACGGAGTACACACTACACAACGTGCTTGTGGAATATTGATCTAATTCACATTTAGGGTTGGCCACACTTCAACGTCAGTCGCTAAAAGTTGCATTACCATTATTTGATGATATCTCATTCCAGTACTTACGATATTAAATTGAAATCATGCGAGGTGTCGGGCACTCATTCGAGGCCACACACTAAGAATACTTTAGCAGCTATATGTTATATGTGCACTGAGATTGCTTATATAACAAGCACACACTGAGTGCTCTAAGCTTGAGAGGGAGCACGCAAGTGTAGCGAGTTGCTGCTGATCAATTGCTTTGAGCTCTCCCCTACTCTTCTCATCATGGCTGCATCCTGTAGCTCAGCTTACCTAAATCTCTCTGTTCTCTGCTTGCTTGTTTTCTGTCAGTTAGGAATCTCAATCCAGCGCAATGAACTTAGTCAATACCACTCCGTTCCGCTCATCTCGTTGCTGCCTTCTTCAACTTGCAATAAGCTCTCTTCCGCATCCAGAGGTATCCTCACCAATTCTTCCTTATTTAAATTCTCCAATTTCCATTTTGTCATTTTCGGTAAACATAATCAACTTGGGCATCATTATTCGGACATACATACTTGGAATTCAGAACAACTAGCCTTATCTGCCATGCTTCCCTGAAAGTATTAACTGCAAATTATAACTTTGATTGTGGTAAAAACGTGAGGAAGTTTTTTTAAAGAAAAATGATTTTCTCAGTAAGAAAATTTTGATTCATTTTTTTTTTCATTTTTTTCCTTACAATCAAACACATCTTTTTTTTTTCACTCAAATTTTTTTTCCATTGATTTTTTTTTCCTCTTCTTTTTTCCCGCAACCATACAGAACCTGAAGGTAAAATTATGAAGACAAAAAACTTGAAAATGTGGAATGATGTTTAAATCGGACTAGAGCAAAAAGTTCAATTATACCGTGTTATATTATATTACTGCAATCTACAGGCAGTTTTCTCAGATCCCATTTCACTAATTTTATGTTTTCAATATGCCCATTTATTCGGGATTAAGATTCAGAACTGCAGCTGCCAATTGCAACATTTTTATACTACACAATAATTTAACCAATCCCAAGTAAGAATATTAGTAGAAAACGACATAATTGTAACTAAACTCTTTTGATAAATGATGTGGTTTTAAAACGCGTTAAAGTAGCTGGTCAGGATTCTTGTCCATTTAATTTGATCATTCCATTTTCATTTGTGCACAAAACTGTAAAAAAAAAAAAATCGACATATGGTATAATTTATACTTTTCAGGTGGGCCCAGGACGACTACGACAGTAGACCTTACCCACAAAAACGGCCCATGCTCAGCACTCGGCCAAACTGAAGCAGATCCGGCCCAAATCTTAGCCAGCGACGAAACTCGAGTCAACTGGCTCCACTCCAGACTCACAACCACAATTAACCTCGAAAAGCGAGACCACCGCCGAAAGAAGCGGTCGCGGCTCTCAGACTCGGCCATCACCGTCCCAGCACGCGACGGAAGCGTCGTCTCCGCCGGAAACTACATCATCACAGTCGGCCTCGGCACACCACCAAAACCCTTAAATCTCATATTCGACACAGGAAGTGACGTCACCTGGACCCAATGCAAACCCTGTGCTAAATTCTGCCATAAACAATCCGACCCGATATTCGACCCATCCGGATCCTCCACTTACGCCAACGTCTCATGCGAACGCGCCGTTTGCCAACGATACGGCGACGTTCCTGGCGTATCACGCGGCTGCGCTTCGTCCACTTGTCTCTACGGAATCCAATACGGCGACCAATCGTTCTCAGTAGGGTTTCTGGCGAAGGAGAAGATCACAATCGGCAACGATTCGTTCGATGAATTTTACTTTGGATGTGGTCAGAACAACCAAGGCTTGTTCGGTGGCTCTGCTGGGCTGTTGGGTCTCGGCAGGGATCAATTCTCCTTCGTTTCGCAGACTGCTTCCAAGTACGGAAAATTCTTCAGCTACTGTCTTCCGTCTACTCGGAGCTTCGTCGGAAAATTGACGTTCGGGAATGGCGGGTACTCTAAAAGAGTAAAGTTTACAACTTTATTAGAAAAACCGAATCTTCCGTCGTTCTACTTTCTGGACGTGATTGGAGTGACCATCGGCGGGAAGAAATTACCGATCCCAGCATCGACATTTTCGTCTCCGGGGACTTTAATTGACTCAGGGACGGTGATTTCGCGGCTTCCACCAACAGCCTACGGTGCGATTAAAGCTGAGTTCAGGAAACAGATGTCGAAGTACACATTGACGACGGCACTGTCGATTCTGGACACGTGTTACGATTTCAGTAACTTGACGACAGTGGATGTGCCGAAGGTGAGTTTTGTGTTTAAAGGGAATGTGGAGCTGGCAGTGGCTGCTAATGGGGTGTTGTATGGGTCTAGTGAGAAGCAGATATGTTTAGCGCTGGCCGCCAATAAGGATGATGGTGACGTTGCTATTTTGGGGAATGTGCAGCAAAAGACGCAGGATGTGGTGTATGATGTAGCTGGCGGCAAGTTGGGTTTTGGCGCTGCTGGATGTAAATGAAGATGAAATTGTGATCGTTTGACTAAGTCAAATATTTGAAATATGGAGTAGTATTCTCTGAAACAAGTTTAACACGTTTTTGAGATAATAAAAGACTACAGATAATTTTGTTTGAAAGGGGAACTGGCCAGTTGTTACTCTTTCAGTGTGTATGTGTATGTGTATGAGCGCGACTGCTTGCAAATCAGGTAATCAGACGCTGTCACATTATTAGATTCAGTCGAGTGCCCGAGAGATGAGGTATTTTAGGTGTGAAGTCAGACTCATGCTTTTGCGGCCTGCATAGTATTAAGTGTTGGTTTTCATTGGAATGCACGAAAAACTAGAAAACTCCTCAAACTTGTTAGAAAATATAACAATAAAGTAGAGAAAATTAAAATAGAGATACTAAACTAGAATATGGTCGAGACTTGCTTGGCAATTTTCTTAAAACAGTATTGTCACATCTGATGTTTGGTTTCGACTCGGCAATCTGCCTCCCAGGATACAACAGCCAGATGACTATCTTCGCTATCACCCAGAACTCACACAAATTGAATTCACACAAAAAAAAAAAAAAAAGGAGGATTGTTGGTGTTGTTTTTCTCAATGATGTATTTTAATGAAGTCTCCACCTCCATTTATAAAGGCGATCATCTCATTCTACGTACCAAAGCTCCACATGAAGTCGGCACGTCGTTTTTGTTAATAAGTAATGTCCAAACACTAACTCAAAGCTACGATGTTTTGCGTTAGTAGAAGTTCAATTTAATTCGTCACAAAACTACGTCGTTTTTGACTTGAACCATCCCATAAATCCATTAACATTTATTTTACTTTTTTTGCTTGTTTTGGTTACAAAATTCAATGGATGCAAAAAGGCTATCATATAAAACCTGAGGACTTTTAGGACAGTGATCGAAAAGAATACCGTCATGAAAAGTCTTGAGTAAAAAGAACAAATCGATTAAAGTGATGAAGGTAGTTACGTAGTAGTTACTGATTGTTGCGATCTGAACAGTGGTACATTATCTATTTAGTTCAACTCATAGAAATCTATTTGATGTGTATGTGGCTTGCTATATACAAGGCTGTCTGTCATACTATCTATAGTATGCTCAATTATTCATATCATCTAGATACCCAGCTGGCTACTTATCGTATCTTTACATTAAACAAAGTTGTGGCCTAAAAACATTTCAAATTAGCCACACAATCGAAGTTTAGCGATTCTTCTTCAAACTAAACAGGTGTCTTGTGAACAGGTTTGTTGTGTCTACGCATCAACATGTTTAAAATGCTAGTGTTAATTAGATACAAGTGTAAAGTTATTCACATTTTGTGGATCAATAAGTAGTGCATAAGAAGCTTATACATCCTTATCGAGAAGAGAAAAGGAAAAGTATAGTTAGGTTGCTGCCTAACAAAAATAGATATAGATGCCAACTTGTCAAGTGTTATTAACATATTCCTGTCTTTGTGATTTCAGGATTCGAACACCGTTATCCATGATGTGTCATATATTTGGTTGGATGCTGGAATATATAAGTTCGATGATCAGAAATCAGAACAATCTAGACTCATTCATGTATTATAATTGTATTTTTTTTAATAGATAGTTCTGTCAGCAGGTTACAGGCTCGACGTTATGCTAATAGTTTTGCGCATATAGCATAAACTTTATAGTACAAATCTCTTTTGAATAAACATAAGAGTAATGGTATTGGTAGGGCAGTGTATGGTGACTAAATGCGCACTTACACAGATAACATATGGTTAAGAGTTTATGTATATAGTTCCACAAATCGGATATGGCATCAATACTGCTATGAGTCGTTGTAGAACAAATCACAGGTGTTTCATCGTCAAGTGATCACTGTATGTATAATATGGGGGTGAAACAAAGAGTGAGCTATCAAATAATTTCCGTATGTAGCGACAGATGCAGAAAATAGATGGCAATCTACAAAGAAGATATGTCTGCTGAAATGGGTTGGAATTGGAATATATATTGAAATGATAGAAAAATGTAGGATCAGACTCCATTAGAAATTACTATACAACGCTCTTCAGATCCTCTACAACGAATATTAGCTAGATGGATATAGGAACCATCGAACAGAAGGTTCCAGGTTTGTATTCTGCTAATCAGAGTAGAGAACATGGCTGAAGAGTGAAGAGGAGTCACTAACCGAAAAGGATCGTTCTGCGTCATAAGGATTGAAAATTTGGAACAACAGGGACAGCTAAAGTAAAAGTTGATATATCCTTCGGTTAATTACCGGAAATCACCGGTAAAATACGGATTTTTCCAATAGCTATCCGTAAAATGTGATATTACCAATTACCATCCATTAAAATATTTTTTTACAAATAACCACACATATATTTTCTTTTTTACCAAACGCCACCCAAATAAATTTAAAAACACTCACATATTTATAATTTATTAAAAGAAATTCATTATAGAATAGAAAAAAAACTTTAAAACATGTCACACTTTGGAAAACAAATATTAAAAAGTCACTCATTTAGTTTTAAATTTATTTAAACAATAATGATGTAAAAATTGTTTTCTTTTGATTTACTTTAATATTTTTACAATTTATCATAAAATATTTAAATTTTAAAAAATTAGTGATTAAGTAATACTTGTTTTGCTAAATATTTTGAAAATTTTGTGAATTTTTTAAAGACTTTCTTAGGTTTATTTTTTATTTATTTTTTCAAAAATATTGAATTTCCCCTATAAATAGTTTACAAAGGTAACAAAAAATGGAAAATGAGTAAAAAAATTTCAAAATTTTCGAATAAACTAATCAAACCGAATACCATATACCCATATATTTTATGATATTTTTTCTTTATTTATATGCATTATTTTGATGAAGTTTTAAAATTTTAAATTAAATTATAAAAATATATTTTCAATTTATATTTTTTATTTAAATAAATAATGAATGAATGAATTTTAGTGTTGTTTTTCCAAAGTTTTGAATTTTTTTTAAGTTTTTTTATTATTTTATAATGATTTTCTTTTAATAAATTGTAAATGGGTGGGTGTTTTTAAATTCCTTTGGGTGACTTTTGGTAAACAGAAATTTTAATGAGTGGAAATTGATAAAAAAATATTTTAATGGGTGGTAATTGGTAATATCACATTTTTACGGGTGACTATTGGAAAAACTCGTATTTTACGGATGGTTTCCGGTAATTAACCCAAACTGTTTTCTGATTAGAACGTTGGAAATGTGAAATATTAGTTGAAAACAAAAGCTTAATTTTAGAAAAAAAAATTCCAAATGGATTTAGTTTTGAAATTTGATTTCTATTTTACCCAATTTCAAATTTAGATTTTTGATTTCCAAATAACACTAAGCTGCTGTCAGGAACCGCGGACAACACTAAGCTGATGTTATGAACCACGTTTAGCGCAGTCAGCAACTTCTGATCAAGTGACCACTTGTCGCTATTATCTACATGGCTAAAAAATAAAACAATGTACAGGGTAGTGTTTAAGTTTGAATGCGGTAAAGAACATCGTCTCAGCTTAAGCCGTTGTTTACCTACCGCAGCTAATTTCGTGTCTCAGATTTCAAAGTATAGACTATAGACGCGGTTTTTAACAGCGGCTAGGACATACCAAACTGTAAATGACCGTTTTACTGTTTTTCGTTTTTCCGCTCGAAAAAATTCTGTACCTTTTTATCAAAAAACGGTAAACGGTATAATTTTGGGAAATTGATCTTTTTTCCAATTTACCGTTTTCGGTAAAATTTTGTTAAATTTACCGTTTTATTATATTATATTATATTATATAATTATATTTAAAATAAAAAATATAATATAAAAACGGTAAATCGGTAAATCGTTAAGTTATCGAATTTAAAATCATGTACAGCTTACCAAATTTTTTTACGAATTTACCTTCGGTAAATTTACCATTTTCGGTAAACCGAAAAAGAGACAGTAAATAATTGAGAAAATTAGTTTTAAACATCCTCTATACGCCGAATTTGGACTTAAACACCCCTAGTATCAAAAAAGTAAAACAAAATTCAAAACTTCATAAAATGAACAAGTAAAATTCAACCATTTAGTATCACTTTTTATAAATAAATTATGTCTTTAGAATATTTTTATATAAATTTAATTTAATATTTCAAATAATTACCAAAATGTACCACAAAATTTTATAAAAATTATAAAAAATGTTCAATAGTTTGCCACTAGGTTTTTTGTATGTCTCTGAATTTTAATGATTTTTAAAATTGTTTTTTGTTATTTTTAAATATAAATATTTCACAAAACTTGAAGATCATAATATTTCATATGAACATTTAATGAAAATAACAAACAACATTTAAAATTTTAGTTAAAATTTAGAGATGTACAAAAACATAATAGCAAACTATTGAACCTTTTTGTTATATTTTTTATAAAATTTTGTGGTACATTTTGGTAAATATTTGAAATATCAAAATAAATTTATAAAAACATATTCTTAAACACATAATTTATTTATAAAAAGTGATACAAAATGGTTGGATTTCGCTTGTTTGGTTTATGAAGTTTTGAATTTTTTGAATTTTTTAAAGTTGATATTTGGTTGAAGGTGGCGATAACAAAACAAATTGACGAACTTCGTGACTTTAAATCAAAATATTTTCACTAGGGGTGTTTAAGTCCAAATTCAGCGTATAGAGGGTGTTTAAAACTAATTTTCTCTAATTTTTATTTAAGCTTTGAACTAAAATATTTTCAAACTTTCATGCATAAACATTTTCTTTCTATACAATAACTTCAGTAGATTCTTTTCTGAAAATTAATGTGGCCTAATAACATCCTTTGATACCACCAAATCAAGCTTTACAGTCAACATGTTACTATGCAAGTTGTTCAGGTTTTAACGTTGTGCAGGTTAAAATTTCAAGAAAGATTGCGAGTTTATCTGGAAAATAATTTCTCAGCTTTAAAGAAGAGCATCATATTAAACTGTTAGCATTCGTTAACAAAGTGATTTGGATTCATCTTTAAGGGATCTGTTGTGATCTTAAACAACTAATCTTCTGTTTTTGGAAATGTAACGAAAATAGATAAACTTTGGCAAACAAATGTAATATACAAGCATCTGATACATTGTTAAAAGAGCAAAGCGCTGACGAAAAAAATATGCATTGTGATTTATTAGCATCTGGTACATTGATATGCTTCCATAACATTAACATTCGGACCCAAAAAATATCATCTGAAGATAAAAATGTTATTCAATATTGGGTTTCGATCGTTTCGTCCTTCTACACGTTACAGTATTGTGATAATTTTGAAATTATATATTACATTACTCTTAAGTATATAAATGAAACTCTGGCCGTGCATTCTCATTGTAAACTGATTGCAAGAAAGAAAAAACAGGAAGAAAGACATGGCAGGAGTTAATACACAACTTGTGATAGTTCTCGTAGTCATGTTGGCCACATATACAATGCCTACATCCGCCATTAACTGGAAATTTCCATTTTGTTATGCAAAATGTTTGCCACCTTGCTTGATAACTTATGCTATTCCCATTTGTGCTACCAAGTGTGTAAATGATTGTCTTCACCGTCCATTGTCTATTAAAAATGTTGAATCCTACCAATGCACGTTGGAGTGTGCCACATCAAAATGCACAAGTATCAGTACAAATACCGAAATTCGTAAGTTTCATCATTTTCTTTTTGTTTTGTGTACTACAAATGGGGCATACTAACTCTGTTTGAGAGCATTATTGCATCAAGCTTATGTGTTTATGTGTGTTTTTTTTTTTCAGGCGAAGAAGAGGTGGCTAGTTGTGTGGATGCTTGTTCGACAAATTGCTTTCAGTGAGCAGTGTCAAGAGAATAATAATAATTTAATCCGAAGGTTACATAAATACAATATGTAACTGATTATCTTTCAAAAGAAGTAAATAAATTGCTACATTGCAAATATTCTCTAATCTTTAGAATCTTTTAAATGGACACAGGTATAAATATCTCGTACTGTGACTCTTGATTGTGTCTAGGCTCTTTGATTTTGGGCAAGTCTTGTGTTTGAGGTGCCCATTTGGAAGAAACGCCACGTACTTCAACAATCTTTGTTCCAACTTGTCGGTGCAGATTTAATATTCAAAAATTATTTTCCTGACATAGATTCAGGAAAACATCTTTAAGAACTGACTAACAGAATGTCGGATGTGAAAGATATAATTTAAAAAATTTAAACAAAAATGAGCATCAACTCAAAATATACTAATTCAGGGCAATACCAATGAGCTTGCAGTCTTGTTGAAGTCTTGTAATTTCTTCTTGATGC
>JAWWMW010001162.1:0-21994 GCA_035048345.1 Echeveria elegans
ATCACTCATTATCTTAATGGGATAAATCATCCCAATACCCATTAAGCCCATTACCCATTAAGCCCGTCCCATTAGTCTCAATAGTGTTAATGGACTTAACGAGATTTTAACCCATTAGCCCGTTACCCAATAATGCCCGCCCGTTAACGTCCCGTTACCCGCCCGTTTGACACCTCTATCTTCACAGAGTGAATTCAAAAGTCAAAATAATATCACCAAAATATTTCTTTCAGAAGCATGTTTTAACTGCAAAAGGAACAATAAATATGAATTATGAAGTACAAGTCTATAACTATCAGGTTTGTATTAAGTAGAACTCGAATAGGAACACAAGTATCAGGTTTCATCAAGATAGCATCTCTTCAAGTCAGGCACCACAAACTGTCCAAAAGGGATTACTTGCACCAACTGAACATTGTAGTATTGCAATCTTACAAGCAGGATTGCTCTCTATATTGTTAATCTAACAATCAGTTGAATCAATACATGCTCATAGAATGTCTATTTCCAATATCAGTTTGTTTTGTAACACCTTCAGAAGGTCTGTTATTCAACTTATGGCCACAGAAGCAGCTAAAGTTAACCTAGACGAGAAAACATAGAGGATATAACATTATACAATTTGATTAAGAAAATAATAAATGGTGCACGAATATTCTAAATTACTTTGGCAGAATAACCTCCACAAAGTTCCCTTTCCTTTGCAGTGCGCGTGATACACCTGTAACATAGGATGCCAGTGGTGTAATGGACACAAGTGGTTCAATTTCAGTGCAAACATGAAGAACATGGAGGGCATCCCTGATTATAAGACAAGAAAGCATGTTTAGCAGAAATCACAAGAAGAAACAAGTACATGTCCAATGGGTAAGGGAACAACATGATAACCATACTTGTTTCTGATGGCATACAGATTGTGAAGATTTGACAAAAGCTCCTCATCGGTTCTAATTGTCACATTAGTAAGAGCCTCAGCAATGCCTAATTTTGAATTCATAATCATTGTCCGCATCTCAGTAGCCTCCTGTGTCGTAATCAATTTTTTCAGGACCATAGAGTCAATGCGAAGTAGCCATTCCCAGCAAACTGATACCTTATCTGATGTAAGCAGGAAAACTGGTGTGAACATGATTGAATGCAGGTAAAAAAAAGACAAGGAAAGACTCTTAATTAGCTACATTGACATTATGCTTCGTTAGACGGTTAATATAAAAACTGATACATTCTAGCACCATGATCTTTACATGTTTTCTAACAGCACAAACTGGTCTGTCCAACATATAAAAAGAATGTCATCACAGCCACCCTTGCCAATCATATCAAAATAAGAAAAGTTGCATTTTTTTGGTTGGACTGCTGTACCTTCTGTTGCTTTTCTTATCATTATTCATTCTTGTTTCTAAGATGTAGTCCTCAAGCCAAAAATAGAGTGAAGAATTTTTTTTGTTAAACGTCAAATTGGTTCACCTTTTGTATGATTCCCCTGTCTGTCCGCTTCGAGTTGTTCAATCTTATTGAGCAATATTTGTTTTTCACCTCTGATTTTCTTGAGCTCCTCAAATGCAATCATGCGTTGTTTGCTCAATTGCAGAATATCTGATGGCCAAACAACATGCCAGGAACATATGAGAAAACTATAAGCTAGATCGAAAAGAGCTAAAAAAAGGTTTCTGAGATTAAACGAACTTTGCTGAGCATCATCAAATAGTTTCCAAATGTCAATGCTTGGCGCAGGTCCAACATTTGATGAATTCAAACTATTCTGTGCACCAAAAAGTAGCTCATTGAGTTTACAAGCATATACTTGCAACTTGCAAGAACAAAAATGAGTGATTCGTACGTGTAAGGTGGCTGACTGGTCTGAACTTTCCAACCTGGTCAGGAAAATAGCAATAGTTTGCTTAAAGGGACCCCCAAAAAAAAGACAAAAAAAGAGTCGGGTAAAAGCTTAAGTGCCTACTCCATATGCCGCGGTGCACCTGAACTAGATCTGCTGAATTCATCATTTGCCCTGGAAATAATTCAGGTTATACACAACACTGTGGAATCAACCAGAGGTACATATCATACTTGTAGACTGTGTAAAGCCAGGAGTTCATTCATAGGCATTCAGATTTTTGAGTGCCTCAGCTTACTTGTGTTCTAAATAGTGCTGCTCCACCACTCATTCTAAGTTCTAACCCCAATAGGCCAAAACTAGTTACTCCACAAATTAAGACTAGCAATGGATATGTGAATCACAAAAGTCATGTAACTTCTCTAAGCTATCCAGCTCAGTCCAGATTGAAACGCGAAATGCAGTTCGGCAACCGTATACACGAAATTGTATACCTCAGGCATGAAATAGGACTGCGCCAGCGTCTTGCTGCCGATGGCCGTGCGAGCGTTAACGGCGTTGCGATCACGGCTCTAAGCTTGAGGTTTGCCTCCATGAAGGATCACGTTCGCGAAACCGGTGTAATGAGAGACGAGAAATTGATAAAGCGATCTCTGAATTTCTGTCCGAACCGACGCTCCTCTCAACCTAACCGTTACCGATTGGCTAATTGATCAGAGTCCCAACGATATTTTATCAACAATCAAATTACAATTATACCCTCTCCTGAAATCACCATTTTTGAACCTCTACTATCAAAAACATGATTACATTAGTATATATACCGAAGAAAGTTTATGTACCGACATTTCATAGGATTTTTTAAATTGATTGTGGAAACAGTAGTACAAGGTGTTCATGGCTTCAGCACATAGCATTTAGCTAAAAGTACAGGCCTAATAGGCACCTCCACTAACACTACATCGCACACGACGGTGAATATCAATCGAAAACAACAACAGTACTTCCTCACCGAGTCAGGTACATAACCGATCCATTATGGATCACAACACCCACACCAATAGCTCCAAGCAAGCTTATAAACAAGTCAGGAACTATGGTGGAAATTATTCAAGCATATAAACAACTTTCACAAAAGAACCAAAAGGCTCCCACACATACTTGTGGGGAGAAACACAGCTAAATAACCATTGAACTAAACAGTTAACTACAACTAAATAAAAGGAAATAAACATAGACCACCGTAGACGAACCCACATTAAACATTTCATAGGATTTGCAGCATTACCTTTGAATGGAGCAATACCACGCCGAACAAGTTCATCAAACTGCATATAGGCCATCCAACGACAAGCTGAAGCGGTAAAAACCTGAAACTCAGGGATGCCAAGCTCAATATCCACATCCCTAGCAAATCCCATGTCAGTATCGGCTACTACACAAGTAACTGGAGGCAGTTGAGGAGCTGAGTTCAATTTTTTTTAACAATGCAGCAAAAGGCTTCTTCGTTTCATTTTTAGTGACAGAGTCACACAGTGTGGGAGTGGCTTGAGTGGCATCCGCATCACCATCACCAAGAGACAAACTATCTCGTATAGCCTCAAATCTAAAACCCTCTAACCCGTCAGCGAAACCTAGCCCTCTTTGAACGTGTGAGCCGTCGTCGAGCTGCATTGAAGGGTTGATATGCTCTTGGGCAGGGTATGGGACTAGCACTGCATGGGGTTTTTGGGAGACAATGCAAGTGAATTCATCTGATGTTCTTATGAAAATTTGTGAAGAACCTTAAGCTCTGTTCTTTTGAGATTAAATTGAATTGAACTAAACTAAAATTCCTTCTTTTGACTTTAATTTCAATTTAGTTCAGTTCAATTAAGTTTAACTTAACTTAAAACTATTATAAGGCTCTTTCAGTTCAATCCAAAAGAATAGACCCTTCGAATAGTTTTTAAGTTGAGTCGAACTAAAATTAAAGTAAAGAAACAAACTTTAAATCAGGGAGCAGTTTAGGCATTTTAATTCATGAAAGCTGGGACCATATGATCTTGGGCTTTCCGTATAAGTCAAACTGTGCACCATAACGCTGCGTTTAATTCCTTGCTTCGGAATGTCGTCAGGCACCTTTCGTTAAGTTTGATCGGGTTGACCCGTTTCGATTTTTGCGAAGCGGCGACAGCGGTTTCGGAGCAATTCCGAGATCTGACTCCGAGCGCTATTCTTCTCTCTTCCTACTTCTCCGAACATCAAATTTCCAGGTAAGACGAAGCGATCTATGAGCTCTGATTTTCCCTCAAAACTCATCTGAATTGGCTCGATTGACGCAATAGATATCTGATTTGATGAGATGAGATGCTTGCTTGCTGTAACTAATCGATCCTATACCTTCTTATTTCGTTCTGCAGATTCTACCGCTTCCTTTAGTGTTTTAAATTTTAATAATTAACTAGTTGCTTTCAACTCTTTGCAGCAGTAGTGAGGAAGTTGTTCAAAAAAGAAGAAGACAAGGATTTCAGAAGCTTTTATTTTAACAGTTACTGGTAAAGCTTCCTTCCAGATGCATTGGTTGAGGAACTTTTTTTCTTTAATTCTTGAATTACTTAATTACTCTGGTTTGCTAGTTGCTACAGTGATGGTGGATTTTATTAGTTTATTGTGGATTGATTGGCGCAATGTAGTTTCGTTATGTTTGTTTTGCAATTTGGAGAAAGATTTTCTACTCTCTATACATACATATCTTTTCTGTCATACTGCTGGTGTACTTCAACAAATGTAGGTTGTCAGGATGAGGATTGTGAAATTATCCATCCATTTGGTAGATAGCAAAGATATAGCAGTTAAAAGTTGGAAACCTACCTTCTTTATGTTGCTGTAAAATATGGGAATGATTCGGGCTGGGAGCGGAAGAATCAGTTTTTTTTTAATAAAATGAAAGATCAAGTAGATCTTTATAGCTTTATTCAATCAACTAATGGAGCACGCTTCTACCTCCTGATGTAGTCAGACTGCGTTTGCAAAAGCTTCGGGTCTCGCCTGAAACACAAGCAGCAGAGGCGGCGGGCGATCCTGAGGATCGATACCGATTTGTTGCTTTGAGTTGAAATTGAGCTTGAGTGAAACTTAAAAAAGAAATGAAGAAGGACGTGACCGCATCTGCCGATCGGGACCGGAATGATCTTTCATACACTTTCAAATACCTAATGGGTGAGTCCTTTCTCAGAAAATGTATACGACTTAATTTTATATATGGATTTTCAAGGTTTTTATTTAGATAATGAATTTGGTGTACGTAAGCAGCTATACAGTTCCTGTCCAGAGGGATACCTTTTCTATTCAATTCATGGATTGTGAGGCACCTTTCACCTGAGGACTATGCGGTAATTAGTTGTGAAAATGAGATATTTATTACAGTTTTTTTTCAGTCTTCCGGAAGGAATTTGATGGGTTGATGATATATATTGCAGCTTTACGCGATACAGTTTCAACTGTTTGTTACTTGCGTCTTGTTTTTGAGTCGGGAGGGGTTCAGGAGAGCATGTATGAGGACAGAAATCAAGTGGTAAGTGCTTTGTAAGTAATAGGTCGTTTGTTGATGCTTTGATTCGGTGTTGATTTGTGTAAAGCAGTTTGGTCTTTGTTGGGGTGTAGGGATGGTACGTCACTGGGAGATGGTGCGAGGAGGCTGTTGAAGGTAGCATGGTTGTCCCTGCCACTTGGAGTTTTTGTTACACTGTTGGCATGTATATTTGTTTTCTGGTGGCAGGGACTCAGTTATTCTGATACATATGCACGGGCCATATTAATAAATGGTAAGTATGCTGTCTCTAACGTTAGGCGGCTTGGAACTTTTATATATATCAAAGACTATGATTATGTGTTTTTCGTCGTGTTGTCTTCTGCCTTCGCATATTTTAAAGTTCGCATTTTATAAGAAAAGACATTTCTTCAATGTTGCATTATCTTCCCGTGACACCTATCCCCAAAGTTTGTCTTAAAGTTGATACTTTGGTTGTGCAAAATTTTGTGACTGAAGCTTGTTCCCTCCTGATTTATGTCACTTTGATTTTCATTATCAGTACTACTGATTTTGTAGATTTAAAGATCATTCGATTGTGTCGATGGCAGGGTTGGCTTGTATATTAGAGTTGTGTGCGGAACCTCTGTACATTCTCTCTCAAAACCTACTTCTTCTCAAACTTAGGCTTGTGGTTGAAACTGCGGCAACTCTTCTGCGCTGCATGACTACCTATATTCTTATTGCCAAAAATTTCAATGTGGTAAGACCGAATTATTATTCATATTTTCTCTACTAAATGTGGCCAGTTGAACGGAATCTTACTTCTAGTTTTGCAGAATATACTTGTGAATTTGTTGTACTTTATATTTTGTTGGTTCCATTAATCATAACATGTACTGTTATTTGTTTATCTTAGTAAACAATCCATGCAGGAAAGACCGACAATATTTGCACTGTCACAAGTTGCTTATGGTAGTTGTTTGTTGATAGGCTATTGGGGCTATTTTATCATCGTCTGTTCCTTTAGAAGCTCTGAAGTAATTCCTTTCAGGTATGCATTCATTTTTTTTCTTCAACTCAGAACTCATGTTTGTTCTCTTAACATTTCCTGCAATTATATGGTCCTTCACTATCTGTCAATTAGAGTGCAATAACTAGTAATAAGAGTATAAATTCTATGATGGCTTGATGAGCCACAGGAGTGCATGGCAACTAATTTCCACTACAAATGAACCTGGTCATATGTGCTTTTTATTTATTTATATGCTATTTAGTCGGTTGAACTGCCAAAATAGATTGCGAATGTCTAAGGAGATGAAAATTAGAGATGGATAGCAGCACACAAAGAAATGAGAAAAAAACAATCATATGCATTGCATTTGCCACATTCCTATATTTCACACCTGGTCATATCATGATGCACATGTATGGTCAGATGGTCCTTGCGGTCAGAAAAATTCATGTAACCCTGAAACCAAATTTCATACTATTATTTTACAGTACTGGAAGTATGCTGGACTTTGATAAGACGCTGTCAAATATGTGTATGCTATTTACATTTCAATCCTTCCGGAAGTTGATGCTGCAGGAGGGTGAGAAGATGGTCCTCGTGTGGCTTGATACTCCTTATAATCAAGCAGTGTATGGCCTTGTTGACAAATTAGGTAATAAACTCGATACAAATATGATGTCTCGGGTTTGTATGGTCCATATTGCCCTTAAGTGATTTCAATATATGGATACTGTTGTTGTTTATCTGTTAGTGGTAATTTGCATCAGTTTTAATTCTAATTTATTGCTGCATGTCCCCATTTCATATTCTTGTTCTAAATACTTTGTTGTCAAATTTTAGGAAGTTTGGTGGTTCGAATGGTGTTTCTCCCCTTTGAAGAAAGTTCATATGCTACATTTGCAAGATCAGCATCAGGTATCACTTTTTTCTTTTCATGGTTACCATACTTTCTTGTGAGTTATGATCTAGTTACTGATTCAGTAGGACTGAAACAATCATTATCCGGGATTTACTTTTCAATGAAAAACTCAAGCTGCTGGGCGTCTACTAGAATTTATTATATGTGAAGTGTACTATGGCTTTAAGCCTTTAAGGAAGGTCATTAAGCAGAGTATGAAGCAAATATAAGCATGATTAAGACTTGTCCAGTTTCTACTGAAGTTTTTTTATGTTCTGTGTTCGTTTTCCTTGGAATTTTATTATTTGCTATACTTTTATGATTCTGTGGGTAGGAGAGGACCCAGATAGAAAAAAGAAGCTAGGAAGATTTCTCACTGAAGCCCTGAAGCTTGTGTTGCTAATTGGTATGTCTTCTTGGCTAAACTGTTGTATTTATGTTTCCCCTCATTTTAAAAGTTAGTCTCCTTTCACTCGTACATAGTTCATCCTTCCACCTAGGCTGTTCAAAAGCTGGAAATATGGTGTCGTCTATGTTACTATGTACTCAATTTGTTCATGGCACATATGCTTATATTGGTTATTATCTTGTAAATGGAGGAAATCATTGTCGTCTGAGAACTGGTCAGCTCAAGTTGTTGTTTCCGTTTCCGACAGGGCTTATTGTTATGGCATTTGGTCCAAACTATTCATACTCTGTAATCAGACTGTTATATGGCCAGCGATGGAGTGATGGAGAAGCATCCACTGCACTACGATACTATTGCTTTTTCATTATTGTTCTGGCCATGAACGGTTGGTTTACTCTTTACATATTCTCAACATCTGCCTCTTGCATATGTTGCATGTCTAATGTCATTTTTCTAACCATTACAAATATGTTTCAGGCACATCAGAAGCATTCCTACACGCTGTTGCAAACGAGAACCAGATCAAGCGTTCAAATGATTCCTTACTTGTATTTTCTTTGATTTACGTGGTGTTGAATGTGCTCCTGATTAGATCGTCTGGTGCTGTGGGACTTATCATCGCTAATTCGCTGAGTATCCTTTATGAAATGTTTTTATATATTTTTCTTGTTCATGATAATATAAGATTCACATGTGGGCTGAAGTCTTTGGGATACTGGTGAGATACGTTAACCACTCTCATTATATGGTAAAGTTGTATAGATTAAACTAATGTGGTAAGCATTCATATCTTACTGTTCCGTGAAACTATATTATTCTCCTTCTTGTATTTCCTTTGTATGATGCAATCATATTGATCTAGTCAAATGAGTAGCTTTAGTGGGCTTGGGTACAAAAAATGTAATTGAAAATCAGAGTAAAAAACATTGTGGGTCTTGTTTATTCCTTGATCACTCTGATAGACATGACACTGAGGATTACCTATTCAGCAATTTTTATCCTGAGGTATTTCAAGGTATTAGTCCAAATAACAACTTAAGTTACTGACAATATAGTCCATATATAGTCTTCAGTTCGATTATTTTCAACTTTTTTTGTTTTGTGTTTTACATCAACAGGACTCTTCATCGTTCTCTTTTAGAAGATGTCTGCCATCGGGTTGGACATTGCTGATAATATCTGGAGTCCTAACTTTTATATCTGAAAAGTTACTTCTGGACTGGAACAACTTCTGGAGGACCTTTCCAGTTCATCTCTGTGTCGGGCTGGCTTGCTTCTGCACTTCCACCTTTGTAATGTAAGTATTACTTTATGTTAAGCAGTATATCATCTGTGGAAAGATAACTTGAATGAAGTAGCACATTTAATGTTTATCAGCTTTAACATTCGATTCTCACTTTCTCTCTTCCATTGATCAGATACAGGCAGGAGAAAGCTTTCATCAAAAAACTAATCCAATTCCGCAGCCACGCTGACTAAACATATCAGCCATCCCGCTCGCATTGCAGTCCACAAAGTGCTCAAGTCAAGTACTTCTGCAGTGGGAAACTAGGACAGCTACTACTATCATCTTTAACTAACAAAATTGACCACAGTCACGCCCCCCTACACCCTTTACATTACATTGTGACAGGAAGATATTGTTATGATACTTAGTATATTTATTAAAATGATGTAGTTTTAGTACGGCCTACAGCATATCATGTATTCTGGGATCAATTTGCATTTGTGATCAGGCAGGCGCATCCAAAACCAAAATAATACAAATACATATTGTCGTCGATAGCGACTATAAAACTCACTCATATTCCACACAAGATATGCAATCGTGAATTCAACCTCAAGCTTCAGAAATCCAATCCTTCCAACACCTGAAACCAATATAATGAGAAATTACCAAACTCACCTCACAGGCCACAGCCAAACAATAGGAGAGTTTTTTTTTCCTTTGATGGATGGAGTAGGTAAATATGGTGAAAGCAGGAACTCCTCAACCAATGGACCACCACATCGTTGATCAATAGGAGAGTTAGATGACCAAGATAAAGTGATTCCTAGTTTCTCCATATTTTTCTTGGTCTGAGGATCCCAATCAAGCCCTAGGCACATCATATGCAATTTCCAAGAAAATAATCATTCATGGAAACCCTAGTTTTATCTACTTTTATAATTGAACACTTCCCAACAACAACAAAAAAAGGCAAAACCGAAAATGGAGAGATCGAGAAAGGGCAATTTCGTCCAATGAAAATTCACCTCTCCATCCATCCAAAGCGTTTATTACTTCCGAACGGCGGCGACCTCTCTCTCTCTCTCTTTTTCTCTGTCGCAGCCATCGAATCTCCGGTATACCGGCTCTTCCTCAAAATTCCAGGTAATACAAAACGACACGTGTCTATCTCATCTCTGTATTATCTGAATTCGCTCTACTTTTTCTTCTCTCTTCATTTGCTTAGAAAATCAATAGATAGATACCTTGCGACGATCGATATCTGATTTGAGTTTGGATACGTCTTTTAGGTCGATTTGTATGTAGATGCAAACAAGTTTTTTCTTCAACTCTTTGCTTCTGCAGTTACTGGTCATGTGAATGCTAAGTTAATTACTCTTGTTCGCTGATTTTCAAGTGTATTTGCCATGATGTTTGGAGATTTGGAGGATTTTAATGCTGTAGTGGTTATTTTTGTTGATAGGATTTTAGTTTTTCTTTTCTTTTTTTTAGTGGATGTTTGCTGATGGGTTAAGCTCGAGCTGCTTAGTTGTATTAGGTTTGCCTTGCAGTTTCGACAAGTTTTTATAATGGGGTAGTCAGAATGAGGATGTGGAATCTGTGTAGCTGATTGGTAGAGAGCGAAGACTTGCGGGTTAAAATTTGAAACTTGGCTGTTGTTGATGTTGAATTGTGGGAGTGATTAATGATTTAGGGTGGGGCGAAATCATTAGTTGTTTTTTCAATGGAAGTTAAAGTAGACAATCTTCTAAGCTTTATGCAATCTTATTCAACTAAGGGGGCATACACAGGTACCTCTTGATTTGTGATTTTTCTTTATTTTTTTCTTCTGTTTTTTCCAAAGAGTTATTTTAATTTGATCATTACCTCTCTGATAGATAAGCAAGAGGTTTAGCTTTTTAGCTAGTATGTTAAGTGGGGGAGTTCAAGGAAATGGTTGATGGAACAGACCAGATAAATCTTTACACCGTGTATATTGGGTCTAAAAAAAGTTGCTGACAGGCTATAACTATTCTAATTCTGATCATATAAACCGATGAAGGTTTGATTATGAGTTTTCAGATTCCACCCTGGGAGGTGAAAGGTATATACTTATAAAAGTGCCAGTAACTGTGCACTCTTGGTGGGTTAAATTTGAAACCTCCCTTATGTAATAATTGCTGGCTTTTCCTATAATGTATTTGATCTGAAAAAGTGGTGGTTATTGGGTATTGGTTTCCTGGAGGTAATAGGAGTTTTTTAACATTAAGAACTATTTAACAGTTGGTGCGTCATGTGCCGCTTTTCTCTTTTCTTGTAAATGTTTTGGGGTTATACAATGTTCAATTGCTGTCTCTCTTCAACTGGTGCTGAAGTTAGCATTGACTGACCTTCGTAGTTGATACATATACCACAGGGTTTTGATAGTTACATGTAAGTTTCTGAGGTGTGTTCTACTATCACCATGCACAACAGGTTGCTACTTCTTGGAATCTTTTGATTATTGTAACAATAATGCAAAACTACTTGATTTGCATTATCAGATAAACATGGTCCATGTACTAGGTTTTGATAAATCTGTGCAGAAGCTGATCATCATGTTTTTAGTTATGTATGAGATGTTCATATATTTGCTTTGCTTCAATAACTCTGCATGCTTTTATTCGTGTATGAGCTACTGATTTATTTCTTTTAATGATGTATTCCAGTTATTTCGCCATCTGTTACTGTTTGTAAGCAAAGGTCCATGTTTGATTGTCTCCTCTGAATGGATCTGAAACATATCAGAGATGCATTTGATCGAGTCACGAAGAAACAAAAGCTTTCCTCTTGTAAGACTAAAGAAATAACGGACCAGATATACCAAGAAGTAGAAAATGCTTTAACAAAGATCCAGTCATCTATGGACACAGGCTCGGAAGTTGACATAAAGTTTATATTCTCTGAGCTCAATGCCAAGTTGACGGAGCTTGGTCCCCTCAGTCAACAAGAAGAAACCCAAAGAGAACTTAGCATAGCATTGAGCAAATATCCCAAGCTTCTGGATAAATCCTTTTATCCAGATATATCGAAGGCATACAGAAATGTTGACTTTGATGCTCACGTAGTAAACCATATAATTGCCAGCAACTTCTATCGCGAGGGTATGTTCGATATTGGTGACTCTTTCATTGCTGAGTCAAATGAACCGGAAGTAGCTGCGTTTAAATCTCAGTTTCTGGTGTTGTACCGTATTCTATCAGCCATACCAACTCGAAATCTGGAACCTGCTTTGACTTGGGCCTCTACCAACCATGATAAACTTAAAGAAAGTGGATCTGACCTTTTGTTGAAGCTTCATCGTTTGCAGTTCTTGGAAATACTTCGGAACGGTAGTCATGACGACGCAGTGGACTATGCCAAAAGACACCTGGGTTCTTTTACCGCCAGTCATATGGCTGAAATCCAGAAGCTCATGGCATGCTTGTTGTGGGCGGAAAAGCTTGATTGCTGCCCATACGCCGATCTGTTATCTCCAACACACTGGAATACATTAGGAGACGAATTTACACGGCAATTCTTTAATGTAATGGGGCAGTCGTACAAAAGCCCCCTGAGTGTGACACTTGCTGCTGGTATCCAAGCATTGCCTCAACTTCTGAAGCTCATGAATGTGGTGGCTGATAAGAAACAGAATGACTGGCAGTCGATGAAGTATTTGCCAGTTCCATTGGATTTGGATAAGGAGTTTCAGTTTCATTCTATCTTTGTCTGTCCAGTAAGTAAAGATCAGGCGAGCGAAGACAATCCTCCGATGATGATGTCTTGTGGACACGTCCTTTGCAAGCAGTCTATAGCAAAAATGTCCAAGAACAATACAAAGTCCTTCAAGTGTCCGTATTGCCCAGTATCAGTGGATTCAAAGCTTTGCAAGCAGCTATACTTTTGATATTGTACTCTTCTACTTCAGGTATTTATCTCTTTCTTCTCCAGTTTTTCATGTTTTAAAAATGAACTGTAAGTTGAGAAAAGCTCGTGTAGAAACTTGTTTATATTGTTGGGACATGTACTATATGGTGTGGTTTTACTAGACTTGTAGCGCACACTGTATGATATTGTTTCTGATCTCTTAAGTTGCATTCGCTGCTTTTATACCCTGGCTTGTAAATAGAAAAACTCCTGCCGCTCTTAGCTTTACCCGAAAGTTCTGCCGTTGAGTTAGGTATCCTGGCCTGACTTCAGGCCATGGCTTCACAGCTAAACATCTCAGCCATGAACATGATCATATGTCATTTGTGACATGGGGAAGAACCCATTATCCATCATATGCCGTTGAGTTAGGTTGTCTTTTGATAACATTAAACAGAGACTAATTATATTCATCATATTGGACGTGTGTATTACAGGGTGGCCATTTGCGTTACTTTCCAGAACATGAAACACAAAAAAGGGCAGACAACTCATCAACTCCCACTTCCCAAATTAACCGAAAAAAGTACTCTTCAAAAGCTTGCGCAATTTCAGGCTAAATCAATTCTCTTCGAAAAGTTAAGAATCCAGAGGCAAAAGCACAAAAAAAATAAAAAAATCTCATGCAATGCAATAATATCTGAACCCTTTTCATGCCCTTTCAACCAAGACATAGAAGAACAGGCCCTCACGACCTCCAAATCTGGTGAGTCTGAAGTTCCAAGATTCTGCAGAAATAGGTAGTTTTGGGCTGGCTTGGCTTTGCATGCTATCTGTTTGACTGCTGCTCTGCTCTGCACTGCAGTTGGTCCATGTCCATGAGATGGGGCCGTGGCGACTCAACAGTAGTCATTATTGGTGTCTTCTTCCTCTTCTTCTTATCTGTATTGAAATTGAATTGAAACAAGTGCAGCTCGATGCTTTTGTTAGGCTACGTTTCTTGACATGTAGTGTAGTGATTGTGACTGATAATAGTGAATCATATTTTGTTTCTTGTTGTATTTGTTTCTTTGGCCCCTCTCCTCCTCTCACTTTCAGCTTTGTCCCATCTTCATCATCTACATATTCAAATTACAGTACTTAAATTCATCAAAACAAATGGAAAAAGCTGTGTAAAACAAAAACTAGTCACATGTAAAGACAAAGAATTGACTAGTTAGGCATTACATACACTATCGAGTTAACTAAGTACTCATTCAGCATTTAATCACTTGACCCTTGAAATTTTTAATACACTCCAAAATACAGTATCAATCAAAACTAATGATTCCCCTCATTCCCCAAATTGCAAGTCTTTGGTATTCAAAATTGTGATGATTACAGAGTCCACCACTAGCCATACCAGACCCCTCGAACTACAAAGGCACACTCCCCATGGCCACAGTTTCAGACCCCTTTATTTGTTGCCTTCCACAATCATTCCACCATTAATCCATCCATCTACAGTCTATTACAGATGACTTCAAATTATGAAGAGAAACACTCCACCCATGTTACTTCAATCAACCAACTTTCGCTTGGCAGATTGAAGAAGAAGAGGAAATTGAAGAACCAAAACAATGAATGAGAAAAGCATCTTACATATAAAACGTATCATCATTTTCATTGTGGGGTAATAAAAGATCCAATCTTTCCTCTACTCAGACTTCAATTTTTTCATCTGGCAGAAAGCTCCCCAGTGTCTACTTCTGCTTGTCCTCTCTCTGTCCCTATCCCTATCCATCATCACACCTGCCGCTGGCATCATCCCCACCACCATCTTTCTCAATCTCATCACCTTCCATCCATCATTGAATTCACTCAATCCAGAATTGCACCAAAAGGTACTGCTAAAACTATAAAAATTGCAAATTTGAACAATAAAAAAAATCTCAAAGGTGAAAACTTTATTGACTTTACTCATCTCAGAATCGTGCATTTTCAAACCCATGTAAATCACTCACTCTGTTCAACGACTTTCTTATCCTCGCCAACTTTGCCAACCTCTCTGCCGTCCTCCACGCCGATGCCGGCGTCAGCACCACCTCTTCCGACCTCCCTATCGCCTTCTCCCATTGCAACTTCGCCTGCTGCCTCCTCCACTTTAACTCAACCAGCTCAGCTTTCAAAATTGACACATTTTCATCAGCCGAAGCCGCCTTCGATTGGCTCACCAGCGCCAGAGCCGATGTCAACAACTGATTAGCGCCGGAGAAGTCGTTTCGCCCGGCTAATCTCTTCGACTCGGCTACGGCTCGAGCCGTGATGAAAAGACATCTCAGCAGTTCGATTCTTTGCCTCGTGGAGGTAGATAAACATTTCGGATCCGGGTTTGGAATCGGTACGGGTAGGGTCTTGCCTCGGCACGTGACGAGTTGCTGACTGGACGGATCGGTGTAGGACGCACGTACCGATATCGCTAAATGGGCCCTACTGGAAGTTGCAGGAAATCTCAACTCGATCAGAATCTCTCGTTTCTCATCAGCGTGAAAATCACCCAATTTAATCAACCCGGCACCCGAACCGATCCACTTGGTCCGGCCGGTGCATAAATAGACCGTTCTCACCTCAACCGAATTATAAACCGAACCGAATTGAACCCGTAAATCCTGAACCGGCACGGCCAACAATCTCCCAATCGATTTCGCAAACGCTGCGTCGAATGAGGAAATCTCATTACACGCGCCATTGAGGTCCGAAATCGTGAAGGTGTGTATAGGGATGTCAAGATGAGATGTGCGCGTGGGTTGCACGGACACAATCAAACGGTTTAGACTTGTTGATGATTTATTGGATGATGAATCTGAACCGTTTGATAAGACGATGATGGAGTTCACTGGATTTTTGACTCGACGATCTTCGAGAACCTTCGCGGCCTTTCTCACGGCGTCACCGGCGCTCATGCTCATCGACTGCTCAGTCGCGACGATGACATCAACAATCCGCCGAGAAGCGCGGCGGCCGTCGACGGTCATGCGACGGAGAGGTTGCAACCGTTTGGAGCATGAGGAGAACGCGACGATTGAGAGGCGGTCGTTGGACGATAACGACGAGATCAAAACTCTCATCGCGCGTTTCGTCGTTTGTAAATTCGATTTTCTGCTGACGTCAATGACCGCAACCAAATCAACCGGCGCCCGAAATGACGACGTTTTATTGATTCCTATCACATCCGGAGCTTTGACTTCCATCAACACCGCCACAGTCTCGTATCCACGTCCGGAGGAGATGACAGCGGCGTCCGGCAAGAGCGTGACATCGATGCTGTTGCCTCCGGAAACAGGGGAAGAGGAGGAGGATGAAGCAGCGGCGGAGGTGAAGAATCCTTGAAACGAATCTTCATCCACAACGCTCTCAACGTCGTCGTTTTCGTAATCGGACTCAGGTATCGGATTAAACCTCCGGCCTGCAGTCGGAGACATCAACGGCTCGTCATCGTTGTAAATTTTCAGATCGGAAGGCTTGGACGTCTTCACCGGCTTCAAAACCTCATCCGATTTCATACCAAACTCATCGATCTCGGATTTGTGAGTATCCAACAACGGGAGCTCTTTCCATGTAGCGGTGCAGACGGGACAGATGAGAGCGAAAGGAGTACGTTTTCTAACGAGGTCAACGACGCATGGAAAGTGGAACTGGTGAGAGCATTCGGCGGTGAAGATAGCGGTGCCTTGACCGGTCTTGACGCTGTGCACGCACACTCCGCATCTCGGCTGCTAAAACAGAAATCATAATTAAACAGAATTAATAACAGATTAAGGAATTGAGTGAGTGATTAAGGGGCGTACTTTGGAGAGGCGGAGGGAGAAGCTGGAGGGGGAGGAAGGGCAGGAGCGGTGGAAGAGTCTTGTGGTTAAACGAGGAGTGTTTTTAGCGGAGGATGTTTTGCAGGTGAGTTTGGGGGAGCTGGAGAGGGAGACGGGGGCGGTGGCGGAAGCTGTTCGGCAACGGAGATTGTTGTTAATACCGTAGTTTCTGGGAGTGGAAGTGGTGGAGGATGTGGTTGAGGAGAAGAAGCTGAATCTGGAAGTGGGGTGGGTGGTGGTGGTGGTAGTGTCAGTTTCATCGTTGGGGATTGGTTTGGTTGTGGTGGTTTTGTCTTTGGGGAAGGTGGTGCAGAAGGCGAGCCTCCAGCCGCTCACCATTGTTGAGAATGGATGAGAGACGGTTGGTGGTTAATGGGAGGAGAGATCAGATGATGATGGAAGGAGACATCTGATTGACGTTAGCAGAAGCTTTTGCGATTGGGGATTCAGTCTTATTTAAGCACATCTGTTTTGGAGATTATTTTGGAAATTATTATTTCTAGGGTTTAGGCACTTACCAAATTACTCCCTCTTTCCCAAAATAAAGCTGACGTTTCTTACATAGGCTCAAAAATTAGGAAAACAATGCAAGTTGACTAATTGATACTATTTGATAAAAAGTACAATAGGTAATACAAGTAATGATTAATGAAAAAAAGTGTTTATGTGAGAAAAATGAACGATCTGATTGATAATAAATGATGAATGATTGTAGAATGGTGAAATAATAAATGAAGAAAGAGAATGCATGTGAGAATGAAAGTGAATAGAGTAATATTGTGTAAGATATATTTTGGAGCATCCAAAAATGAAAGTGTAAGGAATAATATGAGACAAGTGCATATATATAGTAATTAAACAAGTGGCATTCTCCAATGACATTCATAATGTAAAGTGTTTAAAATTTGATTTCCACAATTATGTAAAGGAGTGTTCATTTTTTCCATTTCATAGAAGAAGTGTTTTTTTTATCTTTGTAATGTCGAGTCGTTGAGAAGGTGTCATCGTACCCAAAGGGTATGGATGTCGATGTTGCGCATTAGTAGATGTGTCGTTAGAAGGCATCACCTATAAAAAGATAATTATGTGTTTGATACTAGATTTATAGATCGGAATAATCATATACTATTTGTATTCATTTATAAAAAAAAAGAAAAAAATTATATATAGTACAGTAGTAGTAATTACAACTGGGTATACGAATATGATGACAGTTTGGTAAAAAGTATAACTTTCATACTGTATCATTTTCACATTATGATCACTTTCAGTAATCCTATCAATATGTTTATCCAATGGGATCACTTTCAGTAATCTATCAATATGTTTTATCCAATGGGGGGTACCTTTAACTAGGGCCTCCTATTTAAGCTCTATCAATTGGTTTTTGAAAGGAAATTTCAGTGAGGACATCATGCATAAGCTGAGCTGATATGGGGGATAAGGATCCACATCCATCTGGTGTTGTCACTACTATAAGTCCTTTATAAAATCATTTGCTCTCCGAAGGTTAAGAATTTTGCTATCATATGGCAATCTTGGTTGCCTCCTAAAGTCTCCTACTTCCTATGGAAATTATTACACTCGCTCATTGCAACTGATGAGAATGTCAAGCATGTTGAGATTCAAATGGTTAGTCGGTGTTTCCTGAAGTTGGATCAATGTAACACATTTTTCTTTTTGGTGGTTTGGCGAATAAGGTTTGTAGCTCTTTCTGACCCATTTTTCGCAAACCTAAGCCTGCTTCATTGTATGAATTCTTCTATGATTTCAAGAGGTTTTCAGATTATCTTAGCTTTTGTCTTGTTAATTGCAGTTATGGGACATTTGAAAATCTCGCAATGAGATTATCTATGAGGATGACGCTCTTATTTTCACTTGTAATTGTCTTTTTAAGTTATAAGAAATATATAAAAGTGCTTGTTTCAGATGGACTAGCCCTTTGGCAAAAAGCATATTTGAAAAATGCTCTCATGACTTTCGATCCAGGGTCATTTGCAACCATTTTCATGTTACAAGGAATTTATAGTTTTTTGGTGTCCATGACAGCCTTTTCCTTACGAGAACACTTGTAATTTGGCTGTCCAAGATTTCAAGGATCGCTGCTATAATTAGGAACCAGGAAAGGAGACTGGTCTTTGCCTATAAAGGGTGTTCATCTCGGAAATAATTTTTGAAATGTTTGCTTCAAGCCATTCATGAAACTAGTACTTATTGCACTCGACTATGGTTTTTTTTTGTTATGAAAATAAATATTTATTATTTGAATATTTTAGTATTTATAAAATTAAGTTGCGATTTATTTTGGACCTATAAAAATAATAATTGCAAATAGGGTAAATACTCATAATATTTTCATAAATTAGTTATAATATAGTATATTTTATAAGAAAATTGATAACTGTCAAATGAGGTTCTCCAATTATATACAGTAGAGATGTTTGAAGATTGTACACTTTTCTCTCCGTAGTGACTTGCATTTTTTTTATTTGTACTTTTTTTTAAATTATAATTTCCCAAAAGATTGGATTCAAAGTATACACAATGATATACAACATGAGAACGTAGTCCGGAATCATGATCAGTGTATGCTAATGACGAATTGAAAAGCGACCAACGATCAAAATCATTTTCAATAACTAATACACAAATAAAAATAATACCAACTAATAAATAAACCACAAGCAATCTAACAACTAAGCGTTAGATGCTCAAACAAACAACCTTTCACCCATCATAGAATTGCGCCGCAGTTGAGGAGAGAAATAGAAGTCTCTCACCCTTTCACAAATTACGCCACAGTTGAGAAGAGAAATTGTAACTGGGTTCCATGTTATGGGAGTAGCGTAGAACAGTAACCAGTTATTACAAATTTTCCTAACTCAAACACCACAGCGGACCCCTTGAGTTGATGTTCCTCTGCCTATTTATGTCCTTTAAATGCCCCAAAACATTCCCAGAATCCCCCATTTCTGATCTCCAAATTCAAAAAAGTCAACCCGAACTTTTCAATCCAGGTTTTGACTTTTTCGCAAAAACGCTGCACACAAATACACTTCAATTGAAATTTATTGCCGACTTATATTACGACTGACTATGGACGGCTTCGCGAATCTCGAACTCGACAAAACATCAGCCAACACAACCAATCATCGTCAGTTAGCGCCGCAACCACAGCAGTGCAACTTTTCTTTCCTCCAAAAAGCGGACACCGACCGACTTTGAGAGTAATGCTAGGATGGAGAGATGGAGATTCAAAAAAGGGACGAGATGGGATGGCGACGGATTCACTTCAAATTCGATGAAGTCAATGGCAGATGTCGAACTCATAGTATCGTCGTTCTCACTGTCCAACATAGCACTTTCTTATGCCAATTCATTTTCCCCGTTGGAGAAATTGAAGAACGAAACCCTAACATGAGGATCATGCCATCGAGGGAGGAAAGAGGACGAGATAAAAAAACGGGGTCATGACAGTTAACAAAGGGAATGACGGAGGAAGAGAAAATCGCGTCCTCTCTCCCAACCGGCGCTTTATACAGTTGACAAAGGGATTTCTATACAGTGACTTGCACTTTAAACTTGCTCAATATGCATTCTATGTATTCTAATTAGGGTTTATTAGCAAAAACCACCCATAAAATACAAGTTTTTGAATTCGCCACCCGTAAAATACGATATTAGTCAAAACCACCCATAAAAAAAGATTTTTAGTAAAAGCCACCCGTTTCTCTTTAATTAACTTTAAAAAATCAAAAGAATTATCAAAATAAACTTTAAAAAGTTCCAAACTTTATAAAACAAATATGCAAAATCCAACCATTTAGTGGCATTTTTATTACAAAATTATACCATACGAATAATTTTGTATAAATTTTATTTGATATTTCAAAGTTTACAAAAATATAGAATTTTTTTTTATAAAAATGTTCAATAGTTGACCATTAGTGTTTTGTATGCGTCTGAATTTTACAAAATTTTTAATTTTTTTTGTTATTTTAAATATAATTGTTTCACAAAGCTTGAATTTCATTTAAACATTTAATAAAAATAGCAAAAATAATAAAATATTTTTTAAAAATTCAGCGACATTTAAAACACTAAATAAACAATTAAACATTTTTTTAATATATTTGATAAAATTTTATGCTACATTTTGGTAAATATTTGAAATATCAAATTAAATTTATACAAAAAATTCTTAAGGAATAATTTCTTTATCAAAAGTGATACGAAATGGTTAGCTTTTCTGTATTTGTTTTATGAAGTTTCAACTTTTTAAAAGTTTTTTTGATAATTATTTTAATTTTTTAGAGTTAATTAAAGTGAAACAGGTGGCTTTTATTAAAAAAATATTTTTATGAGTGGTTTTAACTACTATCGTATTTTACGAGTGACAAATTCAAAAAGCCGTATTTTACGGGTGGTTTTTGCTAATAAACCCTTATTTTTTGAACGTCTCTAAATTTTATTAGATTTTTTAATTTTTATTGTTCTTTTTTATTAATTGTTTATATGACATATTATGGGAAATTAAAGTTTTATAAATTATTTCTATTTAAAAATAATAAATTAATTAAAACAATTCTTAAAATTCAGAGACATACAAAAATAATAATTGTAAATTATTAAAAAAATTGTTATATTTTTTATAAAAGTTTGTACTAAAATTTGGTAAAATTTTGAAATATGAAATTAAACTTATACAAAGAAATTGGTAAGGCATATTTTTTTAATTAAATATGACACTAAATGGATGATTTTTAATATTTGATTTCTGAAGTTTTAAATATTTTTGGATTTTTTGTTATGAATTGTTTTGAAGAACTGGGTGTTTTTAAATTGCCGATGGAACAAGATTTTTTTAATGGGCGGTTTTTGGTAAAAATATGTTAATGGGTGTGTCTGATAATATCAGATTTTTGGGCGACTTTTGAAAAATCTGTATTTTATGGATGGTTTTCGGTAATTAACTCATATTAATAATCAAGTAGTTCACATTGTTAGCAATCAATTACTAAAATTCATCACTCAAAACTCATTATTCATTAATTTGATTACAAAACTCAATGATCAAATGTTAACATTCATCGCTCAAAATACATTATTGATCGAATAGTTATATTTTTCAGTGACTACTTGTTAAAATTCATCAATCAGAACACATAATTGATTCGATTAATGTACACCTCACACTTCTCATCTTCTCTTTTTTTTGCTCCACCCAATCTCAAACTTAGGGTCTGTTTTTTTGACATTAATTTAATTTTTGTTCAGTTCAGTTCAGTAGATAAACATTCACTATTTTAAAATTATTTTAAAAGTGTAATAAGACTTGAAACTATGAGACAAGCTTAAGACGCATTCACTATTGTCAAAAC
>JAWWMW010001162.1:58150-70579 GCA_035048345.1 Echeveria elegans
TGGATGGATTCTGCATTTGACTTGAAATTTGTTCTTTGTATATGTATGAATTCAGGAACACTTTGAAATTGTGATGATTGACTTCGAATGATCGAGTACAAATAGAAATTTGTTCCTTGTATGTATTTTCCGGTGGAGACTCGAGTGAGAGTGATTGATAACAAGCAGGTTCTACAAGGGTGCTGAGTAGAACTTGTAAGTGCCGGAGTGAGGACATGAAGTGATCATTGGCATCTGAACCTTCCATTGTAGTGTAGCCTCGTTACATGGTCATGGTTTCCAATGCCAGGTTACCTTCTTGATCACAATTCTTGAATTCTCACCTCTACATCAATTATCAATACAACCAGTATATAAATTAGCGACAGTTATCTGGTAAAACATGTTGTGGATCTGGGAAAAGTCACACACAGAGCAAACAGTGACTTGCTCTGTTTTCTTCCTCACTTGTCTGTTCATCAGATTCAGATGTCCGTCTTGTTCCTTTCACTGCTCTGCTCTGCCCCTCCACAAATCATTCAGCTCCCTCCTTCCATCTCTCTTTAACCTTCTCTCTCTCTCCCAGCTTTTCATCTTCAATAAAATGAAAGAACTCTGCAGACCCTTCCAAATCTTGTAATTCAGTTCTCATATGCTTCGCCATGAATCCTCATCGTTGCTTTCTCTTACTAATCATCCTCATCGCTTGTCTGCAACTTTCCAAGTCTCCAGGTCCCTTTTTCTCCAACAAGGTTAGCCAAAACTCCCCATCTTAAACCATTACTGTTCAGTTTTGCGTTATCTTAATTCTTGTTAAACTTGACTCCGTTTCTATGGAAATGCTCTAGGGTTTTGAAAAGGAGGATAAAACAAGACTGGGTTCGACACCGCCTACGTGTCACAGCAAGTGCAACGAATGTCACCCCTGTTTCGCAGTCCAAGTCCCGACTATCCCGAGACACGACCGGGTCGTCAATCTCAGACCCTCCTCCAAACAGATCACACCACCGTATCTCATGGACTTTTATGATCTCCCTGGTAACAGATACTCGCCTTACAAGCCCCTCGCCTGGAAATGCCGATGCAATAATCACTTGTACAATCCCTAAAACAGAGTCCTCTGTTTTTTGCCACTTCAATTCTACGCTCTGTTTTCTTCAATGCCTTCTATCTCTCTCTCTTCACGAGATTATCAGGACCCCATCAAACACCTGAAAAATCAAGTGTAGCTCAAGGCCATGCACACGTCACATTTGGGACTTGGAGTGATGGGTCTTTCCATACATGGGGGTATGAGTCGTATGACTCTGAGTAGGGTCTGTTCTTTTATGAGAATTCAATGCAGAGTGAAAGTGGCTTTTAGTTGGAGATGATGACTGACTGATTTCCTGCCTAAGGCTCTTGATTGTGAACATTCATGGTGGATTGCAGAGATGAGTATGATTGATTTGGCCATTCGGTAGCAGAGCTCGCAGAATCATGCAGACTCGAGACTTGTTGTTTTCAAGCCTTTTTTTGTTTTCGGATTTTCTATCTGCTGAAATGTCATTGTAAACCCTGGAGTATTTTATTGTGTGGAAAAGTCTTCTAATATTTGTTTTGACATGCATCTCCTTCTCTTCTTTTGAGAAACATTAATTGCATGTCGCAAGATTTATCGAAGTACTTTTGGGTTGGGTTTGAGAAAGGATGGTCTTTGAGGTCATCCGCTTTGGCTTATTGGGCTTCTACATTTGAAAATAAGAAAGACAACATTCGGCCCAGCTAGAGCCCAATCAGAAATGTGAGTGACGCTAGAGTTTGAAGACGAGTCACTTTGAAATAGAATGAGATTGATAGTGAAGACTATGACCGACGTCCCACGGCATTACTCTATGAAAGCTGCCCGTAACGATATTCAAGGTCTTAAAGAACTAAGTGATCAAAATTAACCTCTAAAATGATATTTTCCCACCTTGGCGGAGGAGCTGCTTGAGAAGGCTTGTGCTTCGAATGGAATTAAGAGCTAGATACTTGCTCAATAACAGTGAATGATCTTATACTAAGTACTTGAAATACACCATTCAAAACAAAACAAAAAAAATGAAATTTTTTTCCCAATAACACAACTGATTAATATCGTATGTTTTACTCTTGATCTCATTTCTACTTATCACTAGGGAAAACTGAAATACGAAAACAGTGACCCTATTTTTTTTTGAAAATAAGTCAGAAAATTAGGTAGCATTACGCCATTATTGCAAGAGATTCCTACGAGGTTAGACTTTACAGAGGGTGAGAAACGTGATATATCAACTCAATTTATTGATCATAGACATTACCTTAGCAATAGGCAATTAGCAACCTGGAAAGTTCATCAAACTGATCCTTTTATTGTAATATTAATGGACGATCTTCGAATTGGCCAATCATTTCATTTCATCCCGTTACAGAATGTACCCACCATGAAATGGAGGACAAATGGATCTAGGCATTGATGTATTGGGTATAACACATTCAACTGCATTGTCATTACTATATTGTCACTTTCATCAGTGATTAAGTGATCATACTGTAACTGATAAAGAAGTTTATGCGTCAAGAATGATACTTATATGGACATGCAACCTGTCAAAAACAATCACACAAAAAATCAAATTTATTTATGTACTGGACGGTATCATGTACTTTAACTGATAAAGAAATTAATGTGCCGAGAATGATATATGGACATGCAACCTGTCAAACAAAATCAAATTTATTTATATACCGGACCTATCGCATGTACCTGTAAGATAGTGGACCACAGAGAGAGAACCAAATTAGCATCTAATATGCCAAAGGAAACTGTGTTTCGCTAGCTCAAAATGCCGCAGGACAGAGAGAAGAAAAAAACAATGACGAGAAAGATCAGGCTGGACAACAACAACAACATAGATATAAATTCTCGAAAAAATGTCAACTAGATTAATATTGAGGTTGCGGCTAGGACTCTCTGACTTAGCTCATGGCCTATGGGCCGCACCATTTTCGGGCCATGTATCGCATCATGTTCGTTCGGCGAGACCCTATGTGCTTTTCCGGCCATTGGACCGTTCGAAGAGGCATATTCCAAGTTTATGCGGGTCCATTTTTGATTGTATGGGTAAAGATGTCAATAAAATCTAAAACAATAATTCTCTAAAGGAAAAACATGGCCACTGTCACTCAGATTTTCATTTTTTTACTTGATTGGATCTGGTTCCAATAGGACAAGCGTTATAGCCCTACTCCAATAATTGAATGTGGTACTTATGACTGCAATCAAAACATTAAGGTCCAAATATTTTTATTCTCGTTTGTAATAATGGAGTTATTAGAAATTCATTCGTTAAATAATGTCGACTGTGCTGACAATGATAGTAGTAATGTCGTAATGGTTTAGCCTTTTTAAACCGTGATTTTGGGATGAACCGCGCTACCAGTAACACTGCCTCGATCGCTTTATGTGGTTGTTCTCAGTATTCATGTTGCTCTCTGGTCCTTCTCTATATAAGCAGGGCTTCCTAAACTAGTTTTTTTTACACCAAGCATTTTCAGGTTGTGTTTAAAAAGATTGAGAAATGGGTTCCCTTGGCTCAAAAAAGCCCCATGCAGTCCTTGTACCATACCCTGCCCAAGGCCACATCAATCCCCTCATGCACCTAGCCAAGCTTCTTCACTGGAAGGGCTTTCACATTACCTTTGTGAACACTGAGTATAATCAGCGTCGGCTGACCCGTTCGAAAGGGCTTGGTTTTGCTGATGGGTTAGAGGGTTTTAGATTTGAGGCCATACCGGATGGATTGCCACCGTCCGATAAGGATGCCACACAAGATATTCCAACATTAAGCGACTCTATCTCAAAAAATGCCCTAAAGAAGCCTTTTGCCGAATTGATGAAGAGATTGAACTCAACTCCTGAAGTGCCTCCTGTCACTTGTGTCGTATCCGATTCAATCATGGGATTTGCTAGGGAAGTGGCTGTTGAGCTAAGCATCCCTGAGGTCCAGTTTTGGACTGCTTCAGCTTGTGGTTTGATGGCCTATTTACATTTTGATGAACTTGTTAAACGTGCTATTCTTCCATTCAAAGGTAATTTTGCTCCTATCATGATTCAACCATCTTTTGCAGAATTAAGTGTTACGAAAAGTGAGAATAGAAATGTTCACTATAAAATGACTCAAAATTGCTAGAATTAAATAAGGATATTCATAAGTCAGTAGTATATATTTTCTACAAAATTGTAGACAATGCAAATGAATACGGTGTGCGATTGATCCACCAGATTAAGCCATAAATTTGTTTTTGTAGATGACAATTATCTTGTGGATGGAACTTTGGATAAACCTATTGACTGGATTCCTGGCATGCCAAACATGAGATTGAAGGACATTCCAACCTTCATCCGCATTACAAATCTCAATGACATCATGTTCAATTACTTAGGCGGTGAGAGCAGGAAAAGTCTACAATCTGCCGCAATCTTGATCAACACATTTGATGAATTTGAACATGAGGTGTTACAAGAATTGAATAAGATGCACCCTAACATCTACACTGCAGGGCCACTCAGCATGATTCTTAGACATGCATCTGGAACCAATCTTGCGCCACTGAGCTCGAGTTTATGGAAAGAGGACACGAACTGCTTGGAATGGTTAAACACGAAGGCACCGGAATCAGTTGTGTATGTCAACTATGGATGTGTTACAACAATATCTGATGAACACTTGAATGAGTTTGCTTGGGGTCTAGCCAACAGCAAGCACCCTTTTCTATGGATAGTGAGGCCTGATTTAGTGAAGGGTGATTCAGCTAAGTTGCCTCAGGAGTTCCTCGATGAGGTCAAGGATAGAGGCCTGATAGTGAGCTGGTGTCCACAAGCTGAAGTACTTAAGCATCCATCAGTAGGTGCATATGTATCACATTGTGGCTGGAACTCCACCTCGGAGAGCGTCGCTGGTGGTGTACCGATGCTGTGCTGGCCTTTTTTTTCTGAGCAACAAACTAACAGTCATTATGCATGCACGGTATGGAAGACGGGGATGGAAGTGGATCCTGATGTAAAGAGAGAGGGACTTGCGGATCTTGTTAGAGAGATGATGGAAGGCCAAAAGGGGAAGGTGTTGAGGAAAAACGCTAAGGAATGGAGGAAGAAGGCTGAGGAAGCTACTGACGTGGGTGGCTCAGCTTACAAGAATCTTGAAAGGCTTGTTAAAGAAGCACTCCATTTTGAGGGATGAGAAAATGAAGTTTGTTAACCATTCAAATTGCCGAATAAGCTTTTTGTATTATTAAATAATAAAATTCTATCTCTCTCTAAATAATTGAAGAACGTGATGATAAATAATGGAAAAAGTTTTACGTAGATAATGTTCATCCTGCCAATGTTTGATGTATAATTAATTAATCGAGTTAATAATCTAACCATGTTAACACTCATTAGAAACATATCTAAGATGTATAATTCCTAATTACTGAATTTAGAGATTGAGCTCTCATGAAGAGCTCGTGTGAGCTTGGGCGACGCTGAATCATGGTTGACCTAGAAGGAGTCAAAATGAATTAACAGTTGTACAGAACCACAAAGTGAACAAAAAATCCAGTGTGATTAAACCAGCAAGAACAGAAGAGGCCTTTAGTCCATCTTACATGCATATGCTGATTATTATTCGGAATGTAAAAATACTTAAAACAAACCACGCGTTCTCCTGGACAAAGAAGAAACTATTTTGGAAACCACAAACTAGTTTTCAAACGCCATTCTTGTGACCAAGAAAATCAATTTTCTTCAGCAAGATCTCATTGACCAACCTGTCAAAATGCTTGTAAGATGACCCTCCTACACTACTAGCCATGAGAGCCTTTTCCTTCCACTCCAAGGATTTCTTCCTTACTTCCTTACCTTTTTCTTCAGCCAACATCTGCTTCACTCGTTTCACTATCTCCTCCCTAGTCACATTTGGATCAAGATCCAATCCATTCCCCCAAACAGACTTTATATACTTGACATTCATCGGTTGGTCCCCATGTACTGCCCAACATAACACCGGCATTCCGGTACTTATCACTTCCAACGTCGAGTTCCATCCTGCATGAGTCAAAAACACACCAACAGATGGGTGTTGAAGAACCTTCTGTTGTGGACACCATGTAGTGAAAAATGCTCGGTCCTTCGTTAGTTCCTCAAACCCTTCCGGCAAAATAGGTGGCTTACCCATTATGAGATCAGACCTAAGAACCCACAAAAATGGGTATCCACAATTAGCTAACCCCCAGCAAAACTCTAGAAAATTTTCTTGTGTCATAACGGCAATGCTACCGAAGTTTACATACACAACACTCTGATGCTTTTGTTGATCCAGCCACTTTAGGCACTCAGTGTTCTCAGTCCACAAGCTGGACGACTTCATCATGTCTAGAGGGCTTTGAGTAACGTTTTGTGCCAAGAGTGTTAATGGGCCAATAGAGTAAACTTTTGACCTAGGAATTGGTAGGGCTTCAATCATATCCTCCTCCAATTCCTCAAAAGTATTGAATAGCAATGCATCTGCCTTCAAGCAGGTTTGTGTCTCTTCAGTTAAACTTTTAAATGTTGGCTCTTCCAAATCAAGGATGCGGCAGAAGGTGGCTATCTCCCTAAGCCTCACTCCCCCGGGCACGTTTTTAGTGCCCGGCACGCAGTCCAATGGAGTGTCCAAGTACCCATTTTTCAAGTCACTCCAATCTGAATATTTACACAACAAAATGTGATCAGATATATCCCCATATTTGATAATTTTTTTAATTAATAACAATCATTAAGTTTTAAACAATCAACGGCTCTTACGTATAATCTTATTAAATATAAACCCATATCAAATGTATTATACTATTTTTTATATAAAAATTCCAAAAAGATAAACTTTCAAAAGAAGTAGTTTGTGAAAGGATATCAAAATGTGGGACCTACATACCTCTTAAAGGGATGATGCCTCTCCTAGCAAGCTCCGGGTAGGTCAAGTACCCCATGAGCCCACAAATGGATGCAGTCCATATGGCCGCAACCGGAACTCCAATTTCCTTCCCGGCCGCCATTCCAAACGTCATGATAGCATCAGTAACTATGCACGAGACGGGAGGAACATCCTTCTTGGAGTTGAGCTTAAAAAGCAACTCCCTAAAGGGCTCTAAGCAGTTCTCGTGAACGGCCACACATAGCTCGTTCAACTCTTGTGTAGCATCAGGGTTTGAAGGAGGCATTCCATCTGAGATGGACTCAAACTGGAAGTCTGGAAGGCCAGCCACGGCTTCCGGTCCACGTGTGCGGACGATCCTGTTGTGGTTATGATGGTTGTTGACAAAGGTTATGTGAAAGCCGCGGGCATAGAGAAGCTTGGCTATCTTCATGAAGGGTGTTACATGGCCTTGCGCTGGAAATGGGACGAGGACTACGTGTGGTCTTGGCTCCATGGTGCCCATAGAATCTGGGAGAGCTGTGTTTAGGTCTAGCTAGATGAGTTGTGTGGTGTTGTTTCTGAAGTATGGATTTGTGTGTCTAGAAGCATATATTGTTTTGGACATTATACGTACGATAGTCGATAGATAACACATGTCACGTTTTGTTTTAAGTGTATAATTGAACATGTAGTGTGAAACCGTACTTTTGTATCTATACAACATCTCAAATCGCTAGTGGATCTTGTGAATGATAGCTAAATAAGTTAGTCATATGTTATTGGAAAGCTAACTCAATTATCATAATTTTTTAATTTACATCGAGTTCAATATCAGAGGTTTAGAGTGTCAAATTCACTTCCAAAAACGGAAAGATCAAATTGTCCAATTCGACGCCCTTTTTACCACAACTGATTTAAATTTGTTCAAAATATATCCAAACTCTCTCATGCTTATAAATATGAGGGTTGAACCTGAAAAAAAGCAGAAGAAGTATCAAAATACTTAATTAAAAAGTTAGGAACAAACAAAATTAAGGCGGCAAATTCATAGAAATTTTACGCGTATTGTTTGCTCATCAATACCATAAGATGTTTTTTTTTAATCATTAGATTCGAGGTTGTGATGATTTTGAGAATGATGATAGCGTGAGATGCTTGGCTTATAATATTTGCATCGGATCCTCTAGTTGCATTGACATTGTTTACGGCGATAAATAACTAGCAGGTTTAGACTTAACTAACGTAAAATTAAATGGGAAATATAGTTATGGTGTTTTGTATTATATTTTCAACATTTTTGCTGTAAATTTATCGTCCTATCACTAAACCGGTAACATGGGAGTGTTGGGTTTGTATTCATAACGAAGGAGAAATGAGAAGCAAGTTTGTATGGTGCATTAGTGACTCTCTCGTCAATGTCATTAAGGTATAAGTACAACAGTAACAGCTATCCAACTTTAGAGAGACATGGTATTCTATTTGAGTTGAATTTCCCACATGCCGTGTAATTATTGAGATGCGTTTGTATACTTGCTTTTTGTTCACATTCACAGTGGTGTCAACCAACAACTTTTGATTGAGGAAATGCGGTTGCTGGTATCATAAACAGGCTCCATATATATATGTATTAATGAGTTTATTTCCGTGTCGATCTCGCAAAGGACACCTGCATGGTAAGATGTGTTTTTGAATTATTGCACCAAAGACTGAGTACATCTATCAATGTTGTAAAAATCAAATCGGTCATTGATTGGATGATCTTATTGGATCAACGGATTAGTGGTTCAATCGAATTGAACGGTGAATTAATGCATAAAGTGATTAATAAAATTTTAATATATAAATAATACTCTCTCTGTCCTCTTTTGTTCTTCCTACTTTCCTATTTGAATGTCTCCTAAAGTTCTTCATATTTCCTTTTATGGCAATTAATTCACTCTCACAATACACTATCTTTCCTACTTTATCTTTTTCTTACTTACTTTTATCTTATTTTTACTCTCACACTCTCATTATTCCTTAATTACCGTGTCATCAATTCAAATAGGAAGATCATTTCACAACGGAGAGAGTATAAGATAACGTGGAATTTAATTAGTGTACGTCAACTGGCGGTACTTACAATTATAAGACTGAGTCTAGGTCAAAAGACTTGTGATGTATATAGTATGACTGGAAAATGTGTTAGACGGGAGATATCTTTGGGTTAGTTTTTTGAAGTTTAGGAAGGCGGGTTGCCTGGTTAATGCATTTCCCACAATTTGTTGAAAGGTGAGAAAGACACGGTTTGATAATGTTTTATCGGATTCAAATTGACTTTATTTTTGAGGTTAATGGTTGAAAATATTAATATTTTAAAATAAATATATTTCTGATTACAAGTTTCCAATATAATGGGAGTTAAGATATACACAAAGGTATGCAACACGGTAATGCAGATCGGAATGAAGATCAATGTGTACTAATAATGACTAATTAAAAGCGACCATGATCGAAACCGCTTTCAATAATTAATACATAAATAAAATAAAAAGTAATAAACAACTGAGCAGTCTAACACCTAAATATTTGACGCCCAAAATAAAAATCTCTCACTATCCACGGAGTCGCACAACAAATGAGGAGAGAAACATACACTTCTCACTCTCTATGTAGAGACTTCATGGATGATGAGAGAAATAAAGGAAAACTTCAATTGTCGCGAACCCACTCACGGAAGTCCATCTTTGACCAACATCTATGTCCGTTTTAATAAGTTGCGTTTTAAAATGTTTATTTTAATGCCATGGGCATATGGACTATGGTACATAAAAAATAGTTTACAATAATTAGTGCGGAGCAGGGATGAAAAGAAAGCATGAGTTAACCTTTTTATAACAAAAATGAAGCTAAATTTATTTTGGACATTTTAAAATAAAAAATTGGTGAACTGTTGAAAAAATAGATATTCACTTTGTTACTTTTCCATATATTTTTCTTATGTGACAAGAGGAAACGCCCGTCGTCCCGATGCGATGCGGCGAAAACAGGTACTTTCGATTTCGATGTCTCCATTCGATTTTCTTCAAACTTTTCAACGTTTTCTGCTCCACTTTTAATTTTTAATCGAGGAAAAATGACATTTTGGTTATTAACTGTGAATGAAGAGGACAAAATTGTCAACTCATATCTGATGACCCAAATTAATTCTTTTATATATATATATATATACTCGCGGTCCACCTGTCGTCCCACCGCAAATGCGGGGAACAAACGCTTGTGGTCAGGGCCCGTTTGGTCTGTGTAAATTTAAAAGGACCTGTGTGTTATGTGTAAATTTAAATTTAAAATTTAAATTTTTAATGGGTCAGGCTGGGTCTGTGTGGTCTGTGTAAATTTAAAACGGACCCATGTGGCCTGTGTAAATTTAAACGGACATGTAGGCAAGGGTAAATTGGGCAAATCATATTTTAGTGATATTTTTGAAATTATTTCAAATTGATGACCCGACCACCAAACTCTCCCTCTATTATATATATATTTATATATAGGAGAAAGGTTCTTTGGAGACAAGTATATTATCTAAGGATGGAAGAACATCATACAAGCCGTTAGATTTAATAAATGCAATAACTGAGATTATGACACATGTACGAGAGAGAAAATATTAATTAATAACATTATCTATTACATTTATTATTTCTTTCACATACACGTGTCATAATCTCAGTCATTGCAATTATTAAATCCAACGGCTTGTATGATATCCTTCTTTCCTCATATAATATGTGCTCTCCAAAAAATCTTCCTCATATATATATAGATATACAGATAGATGATAGATGAAGAGAACACTCTACTCCCTCCGTCCTGAAATGATCTTCTTGTTTGGATTGATGACACGGTAATTATGGAATAATGAGAGTGTGAGAGTAAAAATAAGAAAAATAAAGTAGGAAAGAGAGAGTATTGTGAGAGTGAATTAATTGTCATAAAATGAAATAGGAAGAACTTTAGGGGACACTCAAATAGGAAAGTAAGAAGAACAAAAGAGGACAGAGAGAGTATGACAATAATCAAATCTGCCTAAAGCATACAAAACCAACAAAGATTATATTTATATTTAATAAAGTATTGAAAATCAAGGCAGGAAAAGAAAATCAAAGGCACAAATTGCTACTATAAGTAAATTGTTGAGTGACATAATGCATGACGTACTATGACTCACAAGTTTATTTTTGCATGCTATTTGTGAGTCGATTGAAAATGAGAATTACCCAAAGCGTGACAATATAATTTTACATTTGTGGAAGATTATTTTTGAGCTGTAGCTAAAATCAGAATCAATCATTTTCAACTTCTAAATTCATGGGGATTGACAAACACAATTGATAAAAATACAGTAGTTTTCAAGATCCATATTTATTGGTCAAGAATGGGACAATAATGTGCTAATTTTAAAGTGGAATATAAACATCAACTTATATGTAATTGGGGAGCAAAGTTTGGCGGTTATCTTACTTCCATCCCATTCCTGCAAACCTACATTAAACCTCTACTCATCAAATTGAATTTATCTTTACTATATATAACTGGAGAACCTCATTTAATTATTTTATGAAAATATTATCGGTATTTTTTTATTAAATTCTTTATTTATAAACATCAAAAAGAAAAAAAGAAAATTGTGCAACAAATACTAGTGTTATTTATTTGTTATTGCCGCTCTTCGTCACGACGGAAAAGTGGCGTGAACAGTCATGCCCAACCCATTTAGTTTAAAACTATACCCTAAACACCTAAATCCTGATTTCAAAAGTTAAATGAGAAATATTTAGTATTGTTTTTGTCAGCCGCTATCCCGAATGCGGTCATGATTTTTTTTATGTTTTTATATTGAGGTTTTTTGATGTTTAATTACGAATAGATAGATTTGAAATTTTGTAAAGATGAGAGGACGTTGTAGGAAACATCTATTTGACCATGCAGTCATAGTCTATTCTATTATATATGTTACTAGTGTACCGCCCGTCGTCTCGAATGTGCAATCGAACATGTCAAATACTGGCGAAACTCGATCGTTAATTTTTGGGCCCGTGTGGTCCGTGTAATTTAAATTTTTAATGAGACGGGCTGGGCACTTGTGTTATGTGAAATTTTAAACGGACCCGTGTGATCTATGTAAATTTAAATTTTTAATGGACAGGGCTGGGCCCGTGTGTTTCTCTGAAAATTTAAACGGGTCCGTATGATCTGTGTAAATATAAAAGTTTAATTTTTAATGGGTCGGGTTGGGCCCGTGTGGTTAAAAACCCGATCAAGTTTAATTTTTAATTTTTAAAGGGACGGGCTGGCCGTGTGGTCTGTGTAAGAATAAATTAAAAAACTTAAAAGTAGGAGCAAACTGGATAGTTCATATTTTGAGCTTCTGTTCACCTATTCTGTTATATATACTACGTCCCGACGGAAATACGGGAACAGACACTATTCTCCCCCTTCAATTCGATCAATTCCTCGCGATTCCGGTGCCCAA
>JAWWMW010001162.1:74819-86195 GCA_035048345.1 Echeveria elegans
TGACAATAGTGAATGCGTCTTAAGCTTGTCTCATAGTTTCAAGTCTTATTACACTTTTAAAATAATTTTAAAAATAAAGAATATTTATCTACTGAACTGAAATTAAATTAATGTCAAAAGAACAGAGCCTAAGTCATGTTCATGCAAGTATGCAATTTCTAGTGCATTCTCCGCACATTCAGACATTTTTCTGCTCATCTAATATAAATGAAACTCGATTCAGAAACCTTAAATCACTATTGAGATCCACTTCTACTTTAAACCTAAAAAGTAAGAACAACACAAATAATTTGCGCGGAATGATTTATGTTTGTCTAAATAAACTATTTGGTCTGTACCCTTTAGCAGAATGGGATTGTGAAGTACTGGTAACGTTTATGATTACCAAGTAGTGAGTACGTAGTTAGGTCAGCAAGTAACTCCCTATCGCTCAAGATAAGTCATGATCATCCACCACCCATATGTGACTGATCATTTATGTTGCTCTCCGATCCTCAAAAAAATCTCTCCATATAAATAGGACTTCCTAAACTACGTTTCTTGCACCAAGTGTGTTTTCACAAGTTGTTTGAATACTATTGACGCATGGGTTCTTCTTCCCTTCCCTCGAAAAAGCCCCATGCAGTCCTTATACCATACCCTGCCCAAGGGCACATCAATCCCTTTATGCACCTAGCCAAGCTCCTACATTCCAAAGGGTTTCACATAACCTTTGTCAACAACGAATTCAACCACAAAAGGCTGATCCGATCGAAGGGTGTAGAGCTCATTGAAGATTTGGAGGGTTTCAAGTTTGAAGCCATCCCAGATGGTCTGCCTCCTTCGGACCGTGATGCTACACAAGATATACCTGCATTGAGTTACTCCATTCACCATAACAAACTAAAACAACCATTCATTGAACTCCTTAAAAGACTGAACTCTACACAAGATGTTCCACCCGTTACTTTTGTGATACCCGATGCCATCATGAACTTTGCTAAAGATGCAGCTGAAGAGCAAGGCATCCCTAGTGTTCTAATGTGGACTGCCTCTGCGTGCGGCCTCATGGGTCATTTACAGTATTTTGAGCTTGTAAGACAAGGCATTCTACCATTTAAAGGTACCAACTACTCGTTTAGCTTGATCTTCTCATGGAGCACATATTACATTGCAAGATCAAGCTATATATATTGATCAAATATGTATGTTGATCATTTTCAGATGAGAATTTTCTGACCGATGGCACGCTGGATACACCTACTGAATGGGTTCCTGGCGTGCCCAAGATGAGGCTAAAAGACTTACCAAGTTTCATGAGGATCACAAATCTTGATGATATCATGTTCAACTATTTGGGCACTGAATCCCAAAAGTGCCTAAAGTCATCAGCAATATTGTTCAATACATTCTATGACTACGAACAAGATGTGCTAGAGGCTATTAAAAAATTGCAACCAAACATTTACACTGCAGGGCCTCTAAGCTTATTGCTCAAGAACATACCGGGATCAAAAATCGGATCAATCAACCCTAGTTTATGGAAAGAAGATAATTATTGTTTAGAATGGTTAGACAAACAGTCTCCGGAATCAGTTGTGTATGTGAACTATGGATCTATTACAGTGATGTCTGATCAACATTTTGAGGAGTTTGCTTGGGGCTTAGCTAACAGCAAGCATTCCTTTTTGTGGATAGTGAGGCCTGATGTTGTTGTGGGGGACTCCGGAGTCCTACCTAAAGACTTTTATGATGAGATCAAAGACAGAGGTCTGATAGTGAGCTGGTGCCCACAAGCTAAGGTGCTCAAACATCCCTCTATAGGTGCATATTTATCTCATTGTGGATGGAACTCAATATCAGAGAGTGTGGTTGGAGGTGTTCCCTTACTATGCTGGCCATTCTTCGCCGAGCAACAGACAAATTGTCGGTATGCATGCACCGTTTGGGGCACTGGGATGGAGGTAAACCATGATGTGAAGAGAGAGGAGCTTGCTGAGCTGGTTAAAGAGATGATGGAAGGAGAAAAGGGAAAGGAGCTAAGGAGGAAAGCCAAGGAGTGGAGAAAGAAGGCCGAGGTTGCGACTAATGTTGGCGGGTCAGCTTACAATGAGTTTGAAAGATTTGTGAAAGAGGCCCTGCATTATAATTGAGAGGAAAATGTGTTTCCATTTCTTACAATATCACGTATCAATGCAAAATGTAGCCATTTAAATTCTACAGTATGTATTGTCGATCAATAATATAAACGGCCAATTCATCAGAAAGTGCTAAATATGAAGTTATTGATTCTGGTGAGAGAGATGCCTGACAATACAGCTGGCTCCAATAAGACAGGCAGTATAGCCATGTTCCGCTACGCTGAAATCATTTGAGACCTCTTAGTATTTTATTTGAGACACATTTAGAGCCTCTTGATTCCACACACATGTTCACTAGCTTGTATCACATGAGTAGAAAACACACCAACAGATGGGGTGGTCAAGAACCTTCAGTTATGGACACCAAGTAGTGAAAATGCGTCTTTCGTTAGTTCCTCAAACCCTTCTGGTAAAATAGGTGGCTTACCTATTATGAGATCAGACCTAGGAACCCACAAAAAAGGGTATCCACAATTAGCTAACCCCCAACAAAACTCTAGAAAGTTCACTTGATTCATAACCGCAATGCTACCATCCAGCCACTTTAGGCATTCAGTGTTCTCAGTCCACAAGCTGCTGGATGACTTCATGATGTGTAATGTTTTGTGACAAGAGTGTTAATGAACCAATATGGTAATAAACATTTGACCTAGGAATATCTGGGGCTTCAATCATTACCTCTAATCCTCAAAAGTATTGAATAGCTTTGCATCTGCCTTCAGGCAGGTTTGTGACTCTTCTGTCAAACTTTTAAATGTTGGCTCTATAGAATGCCTTTTTCGTGCCAGGAACGCAATCCAATTTAGTGTCTAAGTACCCATTTGTCAAGTCACTCCAATCTGAGTTTGCACCACAAAATGTGACCAGATTTATCCAAGTTTATGAAGAAAAAAATGCAAGGTGATAATAGCCTATTATTGTATTTTCTTATATAGTTGATACTTTAAATTGTATATAACACTAATAAAATATCTGAAAATGAGTATACACATTATAAATAATTTTAAAATACACCAAATATATTCTGTATTTTTAACATTTCCAAAAAAGAAAAAAAAATCAGAAAATGGACCTAAACTCTGTAAGAGCAACCCTAAAGAGGGGAAGAGGGGGAATATAGTGACGTGGCGGGCAAAGGGGGGAATGGATATGGGGAAAGGAGGAGAGAAAATGGTAGTGGGATGGGGAGGCACCGGGGAAAAGGGGAGAGAAAGTGGGCTTCATTTTTTGCTTTTTTTATCTTTTTCTGAATTGTGAGTGAATGGAGTGGGGAATTTTGCTGGATTACAATAGCTATGGTGCACCATTGATCTCGCATAACATAAGTTATCACATCTCCAACTTAATGTTGGAATTGGTCAAAAAACATTGGGGATATTTTACCAACTTTATCTTACGTTTTTGTCTCAAATTCAAGGGTTAATCACATCGTACATTATCTACAATTAGCAAGAACCAGTGATGTCTGGCTCTCTTTTGCATCATTCTACATTTCTAAACAAACCCTAAAGTTCCTAGATATTACCGACCATCAAAAGCCCTAGCTCACCACAATGATCGGATATCGCAACAATTGTGGAAATTAGCATACAAAACGACACCTGGCAATCTGCCATTATGTCCCTCACCACGTGCTTTCTCTATACAGTAACAGTCCTCTCTTTAGGACACATCTTTAAAATCAGGCGACCTTTATGCACGCATATCAATGCATTTTTTTTACAAATCGGACTGGGGGATATCTTCGCGTCTGATGAAGGTGTGACTGTACTCTACCCATCATTATTTCATTCATTTGTCTGATGAAGTTGTGGTTATCTGAGAAATCAAACTCGTGCTTAAAATTCTTCAACGGGTCGCTTCAATTATTTTATGAGGGTGGGGCGAAGGAGACATGCATATTTATGAGGGTGGGGTGAAGGAGACATTAATGAAATAATTGAATTATTTATTGTATTGATATCTTCTATTATGAATTATTTGATTCAAGAAACTTGAAACCATGAGAGATTTGACGACTCCCAATAAACAAGAACTTCAGTTTTTACCTATTGAAATAACCGCATGTTTTTAGTATTTATAGTAAAGAAAAAAATTAACATTAAATTTTAGAGAAAATAACCGTCTTCATGGATGTTAAGAAGAAATCTAGATTGAATTTTATTTATTTTTATCTTCGTTGAAATATCGGTTAATACAACATTTTGCTTCCATAATTCATTATATAATTCTCCGAACATTCCACTTGTAAACATATATAAAATCTTCAATAATATTCCCAACTAATAATTAACTTTTCATAAAAAATTTGTTGATAAATTTGTTTGAATTACTACTAAAAAAACACATAAACTAAGTGGTGAAAGTTTGCCAATATTGAGCATAAAGCTGTTTCTACCACCAAAAGTTGGTGAAAGAGGCGATAGTGTGTGACAGTTATGAAATGAAATTTCATGTTACTTGTTTGAATGATTATTTTCGTTTCAATAACTAACGTTGTGCTATAACTGCTGCAAATTAGTACCACAAAATGACAACGGTAGTAATTATTGAAGCATGCAATAGCAATACACCATAAAAAGGACGTGCATCAACTTTTTATATGTCCACCACAACATCATTTCAATTATTGAAGTTTTAACGTCTGACCATCTCCTTTATGTAATGGGTCCAAATTTGGTATTTTCAAATAAAACTTATGTGCTCAAAGCGTTTGTAGCTTGGTCCGAATTTATGGTTGGTTTCCGCTGGCTTCTTTATTTAGTTGCAATCATTGAATACAAAAAGACAAATTTCAACATGAGCGGATAATAGTTTTAGCTAATTTTTAAATAATTATAATATAAAATTGAACGCATTTAATTCTCTTGATAAGATCATACGTAGATTATATTATACAATATGTTCCAAACCCACATCCATAGGTTGAAACCATCTATTTTGATATATAACTTAATATTTTATGATGAATTATTCATTGGGCTTATGTGCGTATATCTTTGGCTAGTATCTTTAATCGAATAAGTTATTTGTCTCTCATTGGTGTTTGGGATAGTGATTTGAAAAAGTAAAAATTACTGATGCGGGAAATGAAGAAAGTAATAAAGAAGTGAGTTATTATCAAAAATCACCCGTAAAATATGAATTTTTTCGATAGCCACCAGTAAAATGTCAAATTACTCAAAATCACTATTAATTTTTTTTATCAATAGTCATCCATATATAAATAACGAGTTCAATAAACACCCACCAATCGAAAAATAATTCATAAAAAATAACAAAAAGACTAAAAACCATACAAAACTTCAGAAAACAAATAAGAAAGCCACCCATTTAGTTTCATATTTAACAAACAAATTATGCCTTAAGAATATTTTTGTATAAATTTAATTCTATATTTCAAAATTTTATCAAATTTTAGCACGAAAGTTTATCAAAAAAAAGTTAATAGTTTTCAATTACTGTTTTGAACGTTTCTGAATTTTAACAGATTTTTATAATTATTTATTATTTTTATTAAACAAATTGTCGATGAGTGGATGTTTATTGAACTGATTATTTTTATATGGACGATAATTGATAAGAAAATATTTTAATGGATGATTTTAATTAATATCACATTTTACTAATGACTATTAAAAAAATCCATTTTTTACAGTTAGTTTTCGATAATCGACCTAAAGAAATTATTCTTTGAATGTGATCATCATCTTATTTCAAAAATTGGTACCAGTAAAGAGATTTTTTTGAGCCCAATGTGTTAAGATTTGGCTTGGCTCTCACATCCAGTAAGTGAACTACGAAAATGAGTAAATTTCACACGAATTAAGTACAAGATCTGCCACCACGAGGGATGAAGTTACGAGCAAACCCACAACCAATGGAGCAACACTCCATCATATAAGGGCATGTGCACGGGTGCTTAAATTCCAGTACCTCCTCATAGCAACTCCTCCAAATTAAAGAATAAAATGAAATTTAAGCACATGTGCACATGCCCTAAGAGGAAGACAGAAGTCGAACCCTGATAATGAGCTGTCATGACTGGTTTTCCTTGACTCAAAGGACGTCATCATGTTGACAATACTATAAGAATTTAATTTGTAGTAAAATGTATCGGTTTATTAAGTGATATCTGATTTATGATATCTGAAAGGGAATTACAAATTTCATTATTTCAAAGTTTAACATGAATGAATCAGTTGAAATCTACGATGGAAAAAGTACTATAAACAGATTTACATACACCAAAACAATGATCAAATTAAAATTACGAATGATCTTCTGCGTCTTCAACTTCAACTCCATCTTCGCAACGTCCAAGCAACCCCGCTCTGAGCTCCACCAACCGCCAAACGATTCGAGAATATCATCTTCCAAACCATGATCACAGTAACCTTTCGTAACTTCCCAACCTCCGGGACACATTGTGATATCTTTTCAGCATGATCCTCTACATCTTGATCATGATCTTGCTCTCTTTCTTCTTCGCTGTCTTTGGCTGTTAGATAGTCAGGAGGGTGTGCATCCAAGTCCTCTCGCTCCCAATCCTCAACTCTCATTGCATACTCACCCCATCCCACACAGGCCATCGCCAACGCTTCCAATGACACCATGTAATATGAACTTGTGAAAAACTTAACAAATGTATTGAAAATGAAAGCTTGAGATATTTGTCTGATGGGTACTTTAAAGGCCTTTTTCGAATATTTATACTTAAACATTTGGGTGCGTGGACATATTGGTGTTTGACTGAATACGAAGAATTCAATTGGAGTATGCTCCGAGTTTGTCACGGGAAGATTTGATCAGTAGCTTTGAACAAAGAAATGCAGTTGGAAAAGTTAACATTTACCACATTGAATCATTCAGATATCTTGACAAGAACACAACTTTGTTGGGTATCTCGTGATCTTGCGCATACCTTGCTGCCCAATTTGGCTTAGGCCTTGCGCATAAGTTTCTTGCTCAAGTACGTATGGTAATTGATGATGTAATTTGTACCAAGTGATGCAACTCATGACACTTACCCCGACATGGTTTTGCTTGCGCGTGTATATTGTTTTTGTTTAGACTCAAATTTATGAGTAGAAATTTCGAGGGAGATTGATCGAAAATTTTCAAGCCTATAACGCAGCTGTTTAACTATTCGTCGAACTCTCCGGTAATTACCAAATGAGCCAGCAACTGAAAGGTAATTATATAACCTAAGAGAAGTAATACATAATTACAGAACCTGCACCAAATTTTCAGGTTATTAGGTAACCTCCCCAAAATTTCAGGTTATTTAAATAACCTGAAATCAATCAGGTGACTTTGCATACATGCCAAAAAAAGGTTCAAACTTTGGCATAAGATATCAAATGCATATTTCAAAACATGTATTCTGTACAATGCACGTGAAAATGATAATCATATGACCCCAGATCACAATAACTGTGCCAAAGAGACGGAAGAATTTTCCATCTGGTCTTTACAGGTTTAGAGTTTTCATCTCCCTATATTGTTCTTGACAAGTGGCTTCCGTTCAGTATCCCAAGAAGACTGATCTTCCTTGGAGGCCGAGTTCACTCTCTCTAAGTCCTCTGTATCCGATTCAGCCAAAGCTACTATCCTAGCACGGTCTCTATCTCTTGGGTAAGTTTTGTACAAGAATGAATAAATGAAGCAACATATGGCAAAAGGGATGCTGATTGCTGTGCATAACGCTTTTGCAAGCGAGGCTGCGTTCTCTCGGTCTTTTTCAGTTTCTGAAGCTATGGATGAGACAGAAGGAACTGGTTTGTATCCGTAGATATGTTGGGCTAGTAGTCCAACCACTGGTGGGGCAAATGAGGATAATATCGACTCGATTGATCTGTCCAATGCATAGATGCCTGTTCGGGATCTCTCAGGCACTATTTCCGCAAATATTGGGCTGCAAATGAATGAAAATGTGTTACATATCTTGGACCAAACTAACATGCTTATCGGCTATTGCAACAACCAATTGTCATTTAAGAATCAGATTCCGTGCAATCGAGTAAACACGGTCACATTCATATCGACAACGTTCTGATACTACTAATGTTTTAGTTGGCTATATGGTGTTTCTATCCAAGCGAAACAAAATGTAAATGAAGGGTAAACCGTTATCAAAGTAGGAGAATGAAATGAAATGTGGTCTGAATATGAACGGAATAACGAAACTTACTTGTTGGTTCCTGGACCATTCCAAGTTATGGTTAGCCCCGTTATGCACAAAACAAGGCCATGAGAAAGACCAGTGGAAGGATCATTAGGCAATCCCAAGAACAAAATGGCTGCCAACGGAATAGCTATGCCCGAGCTAATCTGTGACAATATGATCCTTCCAGCATTCGGAAAACGCTCAGCCAGAACATCACCCATCTTACCACCAAAAAGTCCCCCAAAAGAAGAAGCCACTTTAAAGACAGTAATCAGTGCCGCAGTCTTCTTATTCGAAAACCCCATAAGCTCAAGCCACATTGGGGCAAATGACAATGCAGACCAAGGGAACGACCCCGACACACCTTGTGCAACAAAAATTTGAAAAGACGGCATCTTTAAAACATACTTAGCTTCGTCTACCAAATTCTTCACATCATCCGAAAATGATAAACTGCGGTTCGGATGCTTAGGTTTGTTTTCCTCATCAAAGCGCGGATCTTTAGCAAAAAAAGCGACCAGTAACCCAACTACGACACTGATTAGTCCGACCAAATGGAATGCAATTCTCCAACCAGCTATGCCCATGAAAGAAGTCGAAGCTATAAGAACAGCACATAAAGCTCCGAGAATCGATCCTAAACTCCCCGTCAGCGAATACCATCCAAATGCCAAGCCACGGTTGCTGTCATTTGTAGAATCAGCTATCAGAGATTGAATTGCAGGGATGACTATTGCAAGGCCAATTCCATTCAAGCCCCTCGAAACCGCCACCTGCATGGTTCATCCAAACACCCCAAATTACAAAATATCATAACAACACCAATGACAATCAAATATCAGTCAACTATAGGCAACGGAGGTCAACTCTAGTCAAACCCCCAAACAACCAAACCAATTACACTGGCAAAGCCCAAATCAACAACTCGAATCACCATTGACTCAATTTTGAACATCTCGTGAAAAAACGGAATCAGAGATTAAACTGAAGTACCTGAAAATAGGTGTTGGAAAACGCGGTAAGGAAAGTGGCGGCTGCCCATAGGAAAGCGCCAAGAGCGATGACGTGGGCGCGATTGTGTTTTATGGACAAGTAAGCAGCGAGCGGATAGCAAGAAGATTGGACAATGGATCGGAACAAAGTCAACGATCCGAGGCCGGTCGGATCCGTGTGAAGAGTTTCGCCGACTTCTTTGTAGACTGCTGGGAGGAGTGACTCGTCAGCTTGCTCCATTATGCTGGCAAGGTTGACAAGGATTAACGTCAGCTTGTCCGATGGAATCCCCATCTTTTTTCCGCCGGAGCGCAAGAATCGAGGTGCTTGACTTTTCTACATTTTTGTCGGCAGGAAGATGTATGGTTGCGCGTCGGGGACACGTGTAAGGGTGATCAAAGATCTTGTCGTTGATCTTAGAATTGTGCAAAACCACCCTACATGTTTTTACAAAACCACCCTATAAAAAAAACTTTTCAATTAATCATATGTATAAAATTTTAAATTTTCACATAATCACATTTGTAAATAAAAAATTTAAAATAAATTTAAAAAATATAAAATAAATATATATAATATAATTTAACGTTATTTTACTTTGGTTCATTTTTATATTTTGTATCTTTAAAAAGTTTTGAATTTTATAAAAATAATAAATTTTTCTATACAATTTGCTTTTAAAAAAATTTAAATGTTGGTTCAATATAAGTTAAACCATTTTAAAATTAATATAATTTATTTCTGATATGATATAATTTTTTGTGTTTTTAAATATTTTTTTTAAAATTCTACAAAATTTTCATAGTTACAAAGGTGGTTAAGTGAACATTTAAAATTTTATACAGGTGGTTAAGTAAAAACTTTTTTTATAAGGGTGATTTTGTGAAAACAGGTGCTTTATAAGGGCGGTTTTGTATAATTTACTCTTGATCTTACAATATTTTACTAGCAGTCATGGTTGACCCTACTTAGGCTTACCAGTCTGTAGTCCGATAACTTTTAATGCAATTACTATTTTAATTTTTTTAGAAAGCTAAAAAATAATGTTTGAGCTATAGAGAAAATGCGTCGGAACACTAGAATTGATTTGAGATCTTCTAATTCGCGTAGGCATAGTGAACTTTGATGCACTCGTGCTGCCGATTGGGATGTCCTTTGCTGCTGTTGTTGCTCAGGTGAAGCTCAATTTGTGTTTGATAAAGTTATGATTTGTAAGGTTTAGCAACTCTAACTTTGTGGTGTATTAGGTACTTTGTAGATTGATTTCATATGACTTTTCACTTTTTTGTGTGTGTGTGACTTGTTCGACCATTGTTTGTTTGTTAGAATGAGCTTCTATGGTTGATTTTAGTTTGAATGACTTGCTCATTGTTTATCTCTCATCTGCTGTGGAAACAGATCATTATGTAGGTTCTATTGGGTTTGGCTGAATGAGCTATACATCTGTTGTTTTCAAATGGGAAATTGAAAAAAGTTGTGTTTTTATGTTACAAGAGTCTATCATTACTTTTGAAATGGGAAATTCAAAATAGGTTCCTCCTGGTTTTGTTTAATTGTTTATGCTTAACAATTCATTTTATAGGTGTGCTTAATATAATGGCACGTAAATCCTAAATGTTGTAAGAATATATTCTCTTATTATAAAAAAGTATGTGAGGCTAGTCGGGTAAAATTTAGCTAGTCATGTCTTTAGCGCATATCTGTCTGGTTGTTTCGTTCATGTTTATGTACTAGTAGTTTTTTTGAATAGTAATGACAAATGAGTGATAATGCTCTCATTTTTTTGATGTCGTGTGTCGGGAAAAAATAGTTTGCTATATTTAAATTCTTAGATTCACCCCTCCCAATCCATAGAAGTTAGTTACAAACGTGTGTGAGAGCACCATGGAGCTTGGTGCTTATGTGTGGCAATGATTTAGTCAATATGATTATGTATGTCACATAGTGTGAATGTCTCAGCGCCTGCGACAATCAGCTGAGTGCCAGCTGGAATTAATTAAATACAATTTTATTCGGCCAGCTGGATATTCATTTAAATATTACGAGATATTTATGGAGGAGAATATTTGATTATATCTAAATTCAAATATATAG
>JAWWMW010001162.1:109302-127226 GCA_035048345.1 Echeveria elegans
AACTTTTGTTAAAACTTTCTCATAGAAAATCATTTTTCTTAAAATTTTTCTTTCCTCACTTTTTTTCCCGCAACCAAACGGGGCCTAAGAGTTATATTTGGCGTCATAAATAAAGTTAAGAATTCTCAATTCATACATTAATCCATATGTTATATCAAATTAATTCTCCCTATTAAAAAGGGTTTATTAACAAATCATCACACCAAAAAGTACTCAGAACAACTCACCGCAATGCAGCTCACCCAAAGTTACACGGGCCTTATTGTTGACGGCCCATTAAGAGGCCTTCCTCCGTCACCAGAACGAAGCCGAAACCTCCATTTTCTCTTCGCTCTGAATCGCAGCGCGACGCCGTGTTACAACCTCTCCGTTGATCGTTTAGTAAATCGTCTCCTCGTTTATTCTCTCAGCTAAGAAAAAAATGGCGACTGTCATGCAGAAAATCAAAGATATTGAAGATGAGGTTTTTTTTCCCTTCTTATTCAAAAACCTAGCTCGCTAATCTCTCCATTATCTACATATTAGTTTCACTTGTTTTTTTAGTAAATTAAGATACACAATTTTATTATTTAATTAGAAATTGCGGATGTTGGACTAAGAGTTTAGTATTGATAGTTGCTAGTGGTGAATTACTGGTTTAAAATGGCCATCTGATGTGCAGAATCTTTCATAGTTTAAGGTGGACATTTATATTTTTATCTTAAGTAATGAATAAGGATTCCAGCATTTAATTGATTGCGAGGTTTTGTATTGAAATTCACTTTGATATGGTGTTGGTTTAGGATGATTATGGTCACTACTCGCTAAGTGAGACCGTGCAACTTTTCAATTTGTGTTGAGCTGGAGTGTTATTTGTTTAATGATTTGAGTTGATGCATGGTTGTTTCTTGCAGATGGCAAAGACTCAAAAGAATAAGGCTACGGCTCATCATCTGGGGTTATTAAAGGTTTGTAAGCTCAGCCCTCTAGAATCAATATTCGAAATGTTAGACTTTCGGTCATGACAAGTAAATTTACTCTTTTAAATGAAATGGTACTCCAGAAAGGGTCTAACTTTACGCGTATTGTACTTCGTGCAATGTAATTTTAGGCAAAACTAGCAAAACTAAGACGGGACCTGCTTGCCCCACCAACCAAAGGAGGAGGAGGTGCTGGTGAAGGTTTTGACGTTACTAAAAGTGGAGATGCAAGAGTTGGTCTAGTAGGTTTTCCTTCAGTGGGAAAGTCCACACTTTTGAATAAGTTAACGGGCACATTTTCAGAGGTACCTCTAATGCCTTTCCAGCTGTGTTTTTCCCTTGTTCTCGGCATGCATTCTTAAGAAATTACATGCTTGTCAGGTGGCGTCCTATGAATTTACAACTTTAACCTGCATCCCGGGGGTGATTACATACCGAGGAGCTAAGATTCAGGTAAAATATGCATTATCTTGCGTCACAACTTCAGCTCTTGGCTTAATGTGTTCTTTACGTAATCATGCTCTCTTTCGGAGTTGAAGAGTGCATCTGTTTCTTTTCGGAGACATTGTGCTCTCTTTTCCCGTAACGACATTGGCTACATCAGTCATCTATGTAGAATGATGAGGCAGTCATTGCTTGTTTAGTTATGTCTTTTTGAATTAAAGTAAGACTCTTCTCTCTCTTTTCCTTGTTTCTTATTCTGGCAGTTGTTGGATCTCCCTGGTATTATCGAGGGTGCCAAGGACGGAAAAGGTAGAGGAAGGCAGGTAATTTGTTCAAATATCTTAAGCTGAATTTCTAGAATAACTATTGTATTGTATATTATGCAAGGGTAGCTTCTTTGACAAGTATTTTAGTAATAACTGAACCTGGTTCCGATTCACAATTTATCCAAAGTAGCCTGGAATCCTGAATCGTTCTCTCGGCATAAAAATCAGGGATCCGCGGCAATGAGCGTAGTTGTAATAATCTTGAATGCTTCAATTATGCAGGTTATTAGTACTGCTAGGACCTGTAACTGTATTCTGATTGTACTTGATGCAATAAAGCCAATTACTCATAAGAGGCTAATTGAGAAAGAACTTGAAGGGTTTGGCATCAGGTAGGCTCCCGTTTTTCATTTTCAATTGATTTTCATAGTCGCCAAGCAAGTTACTCTATAGTTTTGGCTGTTAAACCTTGATTTTCTTCGGTTATTTGCCATATTGGTTCTTGCTTGGTTATCTGAGCTGCTTATTGCATTCACTGCAGTCAAAGGTACCTTCAGATTGTCATAGTGAATATGTTCGCCATTTAAGATCCCACCGATGACAGATGGAGTGCGCAAAATGTGTTGTTATGAATTTGTTGAAATGTTAAAGAATATATAAAGAAACTGATTCATTTATTATTGTTAGATGGGATGGTAAAAAAATGCGCACTTTTTAATATAATTTTTAGTGCAGTCAGGGATTCTACTGTCTGTGAAGTTGATGTGTTATATCTGATGTTTATAAGCATGGATCATCTAAAGATGCTGCTCATGCTCATGGTATGTTGATTGCGTTGAGTTGCTCCTAGTGTGTGATATCCAAATTAGTAGATTTATTTATACAATGTGCTTTGCATTGACTTCAGAAGATTTTGATATTATTTAAAATTTTAACTGATGGAGTTACTTAATGTATGAGGTAGGGATATTTTTCCTAGTCCAGTGTTGCTTGTTTTGGATACTTCTATTTTGTTTCAGTTTTGGTCTCGCACAGTTAAAATGAGATAGCTTATTTAAGTTTACTTATCCTTGTGTTTTACGCTATTGATCAGGTTAAACAAGGAACCTCCCAACTTAACCTTCAGAAAAAAAGAGAAAGGTGGAATCAACTTCACGTCAACTGTTGCCAACACTCATCTGGATGTTGAAACTGTTAAAGCTATATGCAGCGAATACAGAATTCACAATGCTGATGTGACTCTTAGGTTTGACGCAACTGCTGATGATCTAATTGATGTCATTGAGGGTAGTAGGATTTATATGCCCTGTATCTATGTGCTGAACAAAATTGATCAGATCACACTCGAAGAACTGGAGATTCTGGACAAACTTCCTCATTATTGCCCAATTAGGTATGCTCATCATTCAGTTACTTGATTTTTCTTAATTTTTTTGTGTGAATTTTGCTTGGTATTTGAACTACTTTCGATGAACTAATGACCTTTCCTTGTATGATATTTTATGGCTTTGGTTCTTTGGGTGTCCACATAGAAGGAATCTTGTTATAAAATACTGTCTCTAGGTCGGGTTGGTTTCAATCTCATTATGATATTCTCATGTTCATATTGCAGTGCTCACTTGGAGTGGAACCTTGATGGTTTATTAGAGAAGATATGGGAGTATCTTAATTTAACTCGGATATATACAAAGCCAAAAGGCATGAATCCAGATTATGAAGACCCTGTTATCTTGTCAACGAAGCATCGGACAGTAGAAGATTTTTGTGAAAGAATCCACAAGGACATGCTCAAGCAGTTTAAATAGTAAGCCGTTTCATCTCCAGCTTCAGTTTATTTTCATCTCAGAATGATTAGATACATATTCATGTCATAGTGATCTGTCACCTGTCACGAAATTGCACATTGTAAAGTTACTGTGTTGATTGCCAATCTTTTGTTTTCAATACTCACTTTTCTTGTTCTGGAATATCCATATTTTTGCTTTTAAAATAAATGTTACTGAACACATTTCAAAATATAGATTTTTTTATTCAGCTTATACGATGAAGAAGGAATAGACAAATTGCTATCATTATATAGATCTCAATATCTTTATTGTATGTATGATGTAGTGCGCTGGTGTGGGGATCTAGTGCAAAACATAAGCCCCAAAGAGTTGGCAAGGTTAATTTCTGAACTGAGCTCTGATTCTTTTTTTCTTTTCTTTTTCTTTTTCTTTTTCTTCTCTTCTCTTCCTTTTCAATTTTATTTTCTGCCCTGCTTAATGCTCTCTATTCATTCAACAGGAGCATGAACTTGAAGATGAGGATGTTGTTCAGATTATCAAGAAAGTTTAAATCTCAAGTAATCCAATGCTTAGATGGCTGGTCCTAGTTTTGCCCTCTACTGTTCTTTACAATGAAGCATCAGTTCCACACTTTGAGAAGTGGCCCCATGATAGAAGAATATTCTTTGGTTTTGCACTCAGGGCAGGACATGAACATTTTGTGAATCTATGACAACTGAAAGATAAATACGTACTGTTTCCAGACTTGTGTCTGTATCAAGTGTATTTTTGCAAGTTTGCCATCCATCTCTGATAATATTAAACTCCGCTTAGCTCTCTTTAACATAATAGAAGTATAAATAATCCTGCCAGAAATTGTGTTATGTGTGGATTACAAGGAGGATGCGCGCCATTTGGATATTGATTGTTGGTGGGCGAGATGTTTCTGGGATACCTTAGGGCATCTACGATAGGCCTGAGGTTACTTACAGTTCAAGCTTGGGATCTATCTTTCATAAAATGCAACTCTGTTAGCTTTGCTTTCTTTCACTTAATAACAAGGTAAATATGGATGCCAGAGGTGCATCATATCATTCAGTTTGTAAAACACTTTCTGTAAGCCCCAAGTATAGTCAGGATATACACTAGATACGAATCACAAAGCAAAATCGAGGTTGCACCAGATATTTTCATTGAATTCTTCTGTTTCCTCGGGCCATAGCACAGCAGTTGAAGTACCTCCAAAACCGCTCTTTCCTCTGCAATAGAAAACATTTCTCCATAAGCATAACATGATACACCATGTACATGCTAAAAAAAGGCAGTATGGTATCAAATACTCAATTCCAATTCTCATCAAACGAATCCAACATTGAACATCACATTCAGTTAGCATGTGCCATCGAAAAAAAATTAAACTTTGGGTCATCGTCTCGAAGGTGTAGGTACATGTGGTAGTTGCTGTTTTTGCATAACATTCGCTACAACATCAAGTAACATCTACGTGCCCCGCAACATTAAAAAAACCATCGTACCAATCATCCAGCCAACCAAAGAACATGCAGGCACCTACCAGGAATAAATTCTTATCATTCAAGTGCTTTTAGCCAAATCCAATGACTAGATCACGCAACAAGTTTATTCCCCCATTATTCAATATACTGCAAATTACTTAGCTAAATCATAACTCAATTCATACACTGCAAAAATTGTTAAAATTAGATGCCATTTCGCAAAAATTTTGCTACATTAGCGGAACAACACTGCAAAATATTGGAGTGCTTGAAATAGGCACTTACTGTGGAGATTGTCTTATGAAAAGGGTTGATATTGTTATCGCTGTTGTCAGTTTCCTTTGCATTCTTAACAGCATTAGAGGGAACAAATTCCTCTTCATTTCCAAGACTCGCTCTAGAGACTTCCCTCTTATTTTGCTTCCTTATTTCCCTAATTTTCGAGAAGTCCATGGAGTAGTCCGGTATGCCTCCCTTTTGGTCCCAGTCCCCAAATTGCGGAACTGATAGCCACGGCCCATTGTTCTTCTACACAATGGCAAAACAATCAACACTCCCACCCAGTCAGCTGATTATTGGAGTACTATAACTCAGATCACAACAAAGTCTGCTAACAATCTATAAAACATAGCGGCCAAATGGTATCATTTTTTTTTAATTTAAAAACAGAAATCTGTCAATATTGAGAATGATGCCATTTCACCAAAGGCCTAAAATTCAAGCAAAAAGTCCATTGTACACGAAGCACAATGAGGTTGACAAGTGATAGAATCAATTGAATACATTAAGCAAAAACACAAGTAGCTTAGACTATTGTAAAATGACAGCCATTGACAAGTTCAAAGCTACAGATTGCAGGTGTCCTATCTCATGCTTTTATTCTCCAACTTGAGAGGAAAAAAATCTAACAAAAATGGTGAAAAAGTAAAGACAAAAAAAAGAAAAAAACCAAACAACTAAAACTGGAGACTTCCCCAGATCCCAAAACAAACCTTACAAATCCAACCAAGCACGAAATCAAACTCCAAATTTCATAAAAAGGAAACACCTTTTCACAACCCAATGATGAATACAGAAGAACCCATATCACAAAATAGCAGGGAATCATCTCCAACAACAGATTGTTCACAGTACTTAACACACAAAAAAAGATACAAACTTTATTATACACACAACAAACAAAAGAGGCATATATATTCAAACATACCTCGTTATCCATTTGATGTCTGATGAGTTAAATGAAAAGGAAGGAAGTTTGAGGGGGTGGGTTTGAATTTTGTTGATGATGAAGAATGAAGGAATCACACTGAGGGTAATCAGACGGATTTATACAATTTGAAGAGAAAGAATGATGAGAGTACAATAACAGTTTTTAATGGGGTTTGTAGGGGTGGTGGTGTCAGCTTGCAGCAGCAAAAGCGTGTGACCAGAGAGTCTTCAAAAAGATTAATGAAAGAAAATTGAACAGCATACCGACTGTTCGCCACTGGGTTTTCCTCTTATCTCTTAATTCTGTTTTACAGAGTAGGTGTTTAGGAAAAAAAGCTGTTAATGGTAGCAATATAAAGTATGATATTGAAAAGAAAAAATCTATATATATAATAGAATAGGATGTCCTGAACCACACATGTAGCGACGAATCTTTCGCTTCTAAAATAGTAAAAATCATCGCTAAAATCTGTTTCAAGCTCAAAAGGCTTAGGCCCAAAATACACAGCCCAAAATACTTTTATCCCATAAAACACTTTTATTCCACATCGCTTAAATTACTTTACGAAGTTAAAAATCTACTCTATATAAATCATGCTCATACATGCAACTTTCTCACTTATCTTTGCAATGCTTGCATAGCGAACTATTATTTGAACGGTTCGATTGTGCATTCGGAATGACGAATAATAAAAATAGGATAACAAATTATTGTTTCTGCTGCATTCCGTCGGAACGACGGGCGGTACGCTAGCATCTTATAATTCTTTATTTTTGACATTTCAAAATATATTTTTTATTTTTTTAAAATGAAATATTTTTTACTCTCAAAAATATATTCTCACTTCAATCTATCTACTTTTTGTTCTTTTCTTACATATTTAATCTCATATATCTTACTTTTCTTAAAAATTTTGTGTCAAACAACAAATGAAAACTATATATCAAAACGGATGAAGTATTTATTATTCCATTCGTCCCATCGTTTTATAATTTTCTCTCCCCATATGTAATTGTGCGTGTGAGCTGTGCTGCTGATTTATGTATGAGCTGTACAACTCTGAAAAGAAACAAAAGCAACAGAGATTAACAGCGGACGACAGCCTCAACTCCTTAACGGTCGTTTTGGCCCCCACACGCTCTGAATCTGGAATGGGCTTCGGGCTCTGGTTATTCTGATATTTGGGCTTTAAGTACTAATTAATACTACTGGTGCAATTTGTTGAGCCCAATATTGCTGCACCAATGGGCTGAAATTTTAGGCCCAATATTCGAACTCCGAGAGCGATCAGTGATCACGATAATTCTAAATGAAACGTTGCCGTCTAATACGGTGTTCAAGAAATTACATTTTGTTTAGAACAAAGTGTACACTTTTTTTTTTTTTTTTTTAACTGGACTTGCCAGGATTTATTAGAAAAGATCCAAACAGCCTGGATCATGGCGGATACAATGAGAAAGACTGAGCCTGATCCTCAAGCGCCAGCGGGGGTTTATTACACCCCCACTTAAAAACGCCGAACAGATTATTTCCCAGCTCAGCCATAAAAAAACAAAACGGCAATGCCGATACAAAAACAAAGGACAGATTACATAAAAATGTGCTGATCCTGAAAAGAGCAAGGATGAAGACACAAGTCATCAGAAAGAGCATTACGAACCGCAAGAGGCAGATCCTCCACATTCCGCGACCTCATATTGCCTAACTCCGAGAAACAAAGAACATTTGCAGGTTGATTCATGGAAGGGCAAACTTTGAAAATATCAATACCTGCTAAATCCCTTGTAAGCTTCCTTTTGATCTGGAAAATAGACCAATCAACGTCAGCATGACGACCAAGCAACTGGATATCATCATTCGAAGCTTGGAGACGGCCAAAACCAATATTATGATGCTTCAATTCGTGCACAATATGCAAAATGCACTTAAGAAAGTGCTTACTTCCCGAACTGATTCTGATAGCATAAATAAAACAGCCATTCCAGTCACGGATAATAGCTGAAATCAGAGACCTATTCTCCGTTATATGAATCCCCAGATTGCAACTATACCCCTGACGGTAAGCACTCCAAGAAGCCCAAAAAACACGAAACTCTTTTATGACAGGCCCCTGAATGTGAAGAGCACAGCATATGCGACGAGTACGGAAGTCAAAAGAGCAGGTGTTTGGAATGCACCTAGACACACTATCCGCACAACGAAGAATACTGCCCTTAGTAAAACTAGCAACACGATCCCCAAAAACAAAACAATTTCTGGACTTCCATATATCCCAGAGGCACATACTCACCAGACCAAAAGCAAGACAGTCCGTGAAAGATGTAAAATTGCCCATAATACCCCAATCATAGATAAATTGGCTAAGATTGTTAGGCTTCCGTTTACCAAAGAGCGGGCAGGCCAGATTCCACAAAGTTGAAGCCATATCGCTATCAAAGAAGATATGGTTCATGGTTTCAATAGAATGGGATCTACAACAAACACACCTGCTAGCAATAGGAATTCCAACACGAATCACATTGTCATCACTAGCAATAGCCGTGTGTAAGAGCTTCCACAAAAAGCAAGAGACTTTAAGGGGGAGCCAAGGATGCCAAAGGGCCTCATATTTTCGGACTGTCTCACCACTCGGGTGCATGATCTGAAAAAGGGACCTCGTTGAGGCACTTCCACTAGCATCTTTATCCCAAATAAGTCGGTCCTTCCTTTGCACATCAAAGGAGTTAGAGATAGAACGCAAGATACGAGAGCTAACACTATGCAACAACTCACGCCTCAAAGGCATGCTAGACAGAACCTCCTTGATAGACTTTAAGCGCAACCTCTTAGGACATTGAATAGCAATATTCTGGCAAAAAACACTAGCAATAGTGTTCCCATCCCCAAGATTCCAATGGCAATCCATAGCAATGCTAGAGATATAAGGCGCAATATTATTCCATAAGTATGAGCCCTTACGCCCAATAACAAAACGACTTCTAGCATGCTTCGACCACAGAGAGTCATTGCACAAGAAATGCCAAGCCATCTTACCCCTAAGAGCATTCATAACATGCCGTAAAGGCTTAATGCCCAAACCCCCCTCATCCAAACCCTTACACACAGTATTCCAGTTAACCCAGTGACGCCGATGACCCCCACCAATGCCCCAAAGAAAACCGCGCATCATTCTCTCAATAGAATTCAAGATGCCCTTAGGCACCGGAAGAGCAGCCAATGTGTGAATAGGGATGGATGCTAACACCGATTTGATCAAAGTGACCCGACCGGCCATGGACAAAAAGGACTTAACCCAACCATCCACCCGGTCTCGAATGACATCAAGGATCCGTTGGAAATAAGAAATCCGAGGCTGACCAAGAAAGAGGGGGGCTCCAAGATACTGGATCGGAAAAGAGCCACAAGAATATCCCGAGAGGCTCAACAACATATTTCGACGATTGGTGCTAATGTGACGGGAAAAGAAGATCTTACACTTACTAGGCTGAAGCAATTGACCTGAATTTGCGCAGAAGGCATCCAAAACACCCAAGAAGGAAGAGAAGGACTTCCTCCCACCATTGGTGAACACCAAGATATCATCAGCATATAAAATATGGTTTATCTCAAGGGCACGAAAGGACGACCAGTAAGGCCTGATACCACCACCAGCCTGAGACGCTTTATTGAGATGCCGAGAAAGGACCTCCATAGCTATAATAAAGAGACTAGGAGACAAAGGATCCCCCTGACGAAGCCCTCTATTAGATTTAAAGAATCCAAAACACTTCCCTCGCATTCGAATAGAGTACCAGCAATTACTAATATTTTTGTACACCAAGTCACACCAAGCATTAGAGAAACCGAAAGCACACATGACTCTAATCAGGAAGGACCACGAAAGACGATCATACGCCTTGGACATATCAAGCTTCACCAAAACATTACCACCATGCACCTTTTTATGAATATCAGAAGTCAAATAATGAGCAAGAGCAATACACTGATGGATAGACCTGCAGGGGACAAAGCCAAACTGCTCTCCACTAATAAGCTTATTGAGGAGCGGTCTAACCCTATCATTCAGAATTTTAGAAATAATCTTGTGAATAAAATTGCAAAGACTGATCGGTCGAACCTGATCTAAAGATGTTGCATTCTTGACCTTTGGAATCAACGTGAGAATAGTAGCCGAGACGGACTTAGGGAGACCAAAACCTTTGAAGAAATGCTGGACGGCCGCAACAACATCTTCACTGATGATCGACCAACAAGACTGATAGAAAATTCCCGTAAAACCATCCCTGAGCACTATCTTTAGGGAGATTTTGTACAACACTCCATATCTCATCAGTACTAGGCATCCCTGACAGCAAACCATTCTCCTCATCAGAGATACTTGGAGTGATATTGCCAAAATAATGGTCCATAGGATACTCAGAGAAATGGCCAAGAAGATCCTTAAAGAAAGAGGAGGCCATATTCCCCGTAACATCTCTATCATATGTGACAGTTCCATCAGCCAGGGTAACGCGAAAGTTATTGACAGACCGTCGAACCTTAGCAGCAGTGTGAAAAAGGCTAGTGTTCCGGTCTCCCTCTTTAAGCCATTTCAAATGGGATTTAGATGCAAGATACACATGCTGATCATCAAGAGCAGTATTAAGCCTGGCCTGCAGACTAGCAAGATCTTTCACGTGATCCTCAGACCACTCACCCTGCATAGCGGTCTCAGTAGCTTCAATGCGAAGCATCAAATCACTAATCTTTTGATTAAAGTCTCCGAAGACACTCCAATTCCAATCCCTTAACACCTGCCTCACATTCTTAAGCTTTAACTGGAGATTATGCATAGGATTTTTGTCATGATGCCGACCCCAATGCATCCTCACCAAATCCATAAAACCAGAAAGATTAGTCCAAGCCGGATTGAACGAGAAAAAACTATGGAGCATCTCCTTTTGAGCAAAGGATATCAAAAGAGGGCAATGATCCGACTGGATCCTCGGTAAATGGGTGACCCGGAGGAGCGGGAAACTCCCAGCCGCAATACCATTGATTAAAACTCTATCCAGACGCATCCATATACAATTCTGACCTGCCTGGTTATTACAACATGTGAACTTATTGCCAACAAAACCAACATCAGATAATCCATTACTCACAATGAAATTACTAAAATCATCAGAGGACTTAGTACCAAACCGCCGACCACCACACTTTTCAGTTGGACTGATGATAGCATTGAAGTCACCCATGAGGATCCAAGGTAAGGACACACCCATAGCTTCATCCGATAACAGCTGCCAAAGCTGACCCCTATTCACCACCTTGTTTGAGGCATAAACAACAGTACAAATAGTAGAGAAGCCCAAAGCACCATTGTTAACAAGGCAAGTTATATGCTGGGAGCTACTCGATTGAACCACAACCACAAGAGGATCTTTAAAAAACAACCAAATATGAGAATTAGTAGGAAAAACATGTATCATACCATTGAACCCCAGCTTAGCGGCCACACGCTGAATCTTTGTAACACTACTCTTAGGTTCCAAAATAGCACAAAAGGAGATGTCATGCCTCAACATAATAGATTTAAGAAACGTAATGGTACCTTTATTAGAGATACCCCGAGCATTCCAACATATGCCACTGATCATTGACCACTCTGAATGGGGCAGTGCTTGCTACCTTTAGGGACTTTGCAGTGCTCAAGCTTGTTCCTGATCATCTTCATCTCTGTTTTGGGAGAGCAACTACCAGCCTTGTCCCGGATGTTAGAGTAATGGGCAGAAACATTCGGATGCATGAGAACGTCCAACTTTTCATCATATACCATTTCAGGAGAACTAGTCTTCTTAGCTGGCCCTTCACTACTCTCTGGGATAGATGTGTTGGCATGTGTCGTCTTGTTTATTGTATCTTAGAAGGAGGCAACAACTGAACTGACCTTAGGAGGAGAGTAAACAATCGTAGCAAGGGGATCATTTTCAGGAGCCATATGAGTAGCCTCACCCGTACTTGACTTCCACTCCTTAGCTTCTGCAGCTTTGGTGGTCGGGTTCCCTTTACTAGAGTCATCATCTGTACTGTGGAGCTTCTTTTTGTCCCTTTTAGATGTGACATTAACCCATTGCTCAGACATGACAACTTCTTTTTTCTTGTTTGCCGAGATAGTAACCGAGCCGGAATTAGATGCGCCAAGAGTTACCTCACGACCAGCATTTAGACCTTGCGGTTTGGGGGCCGGAAAACTATCCACCTTCGACTTCGGGGCCTGTATCTTGCTCTTAGCTTTGCGACAGTTACTCATAGAATGTCCATGGACTTTGCATCTGTTACAATAAGATAGTTTAGTTTCAATTTCAATGGGTTGCCAAAAACCTTTGTCATTTGGGAGGGAGATCCAAACGGAGTCTGGAATAGGTTGAGTAACATCAAGCTCCACACATGCCCGAGCATATTTTAGAGCAACACACGCCTTGGTCCTCTCATCCACGGCCACAAAGTAGTTGAAAGTGGAAACAATGGCTTCGACAAAAGAGCTGTCGTACAAAGCCAAAGGGAGGCCCGTGAGACGAACCCATATGGTAGCAAATTTAGACTCCTTCTTGGGATTGTAATCGGACGTCCAACGAAATAATCTGAAGAAGGCATGTCCTATTTTATGGAGTGCGGAGGACAACGCAACTCGCACATCAGCTTCCGAGTCAAGAATGATGAAGATATGACGTCCATCCCATATCTCGCTGATAGTGGCGCGGCCTGCCAAGTTCCATGCTTGCTGAAAAGCCGATTGAATTTCAGGGATGCTTGGACGACCCACCGTGAACTTAGCAATGAGTGAGAACTCAAAGCGTTTCTCACAAGCTCCAACTTCCGCACTTGTGAAGCTGATGGCCGGACGACCCTCCTTTGTTCCAACTTGACGCGTGGGCAGGGACATCTGAGGGAACCGAGGTTGAAGAAAAGGCCGACGTGCGGCCACCGGGGGAGCAGGGGAACCCGCAACCACGTTCGCGAACGAAGGAGGTGAAACGTTTGGGGAAGTCGGATGGTTTTGGGATTCTTTGATCTTCGAAAACCCAGCACCACTCGGACGTAGACTATATCACTCGTGGATACGATATACCGGATGTGCCTCCACCAATGTAAAGACAGGATCGAGGAGTAAGGTTCCAATCTGGCTCAACCCTGAATAAATCACAAACTTGGAATCAATACAATTCCTCCCAAGGACAGCAAAGAACGCCATATCAAGGTACGAGTCAATCCCGAGGGGAACACTCAAATAATACCAATAACAGCCAAGGATATTACCCTAAGCAAATAGAGAAGAAGCCGGAGGAGCCTTCACTAGCGTAACTCATGCCAAAAATTATGACAATGCAAGCCCAGCAAGGGAAGAACATTCAGTTCCTCACAACTGAACTCCAACAAGAAAGAGCAGCACGAAAAATGCTAGAAGCTAAGCAGAAACAACAAGCCGCTGGCCCCTCAAGAAGCATCGATAAACTCCCCTCTCAACCAGATGTTAGGTCTACAGACATTAATACAGTAACTCTCAAAAAGCGGAAAATTCTTAAAGAACCAACGAAAAAGAAGGATAAAGGTCTGAAGATGGAAGCAGAGACGGAAGAAGACCTTACATAAACTGCACGTCACACTTCCATTCTAAAATGCCTACTTACGCTAAATTTCTTAAGGATATTATCACTCATAGGCGTGAACTCAAGGATTTAGATCATGTCGCACTTGATGCAAATTGTAGCGCAGTGATCCAACATAAAATGCCTAGGAAAGCCAATGACTATGGTTCTTTTACCATTCCTAAAACGGTAGGGGATTGCGATATAGGCGATGCACGCTGCAATTTAAGGGCTGGAATATCGATCATGCCATACATTCTCTATGAAAAGCTAGAAGTATGGAAACTGACGGAGACTCCTTTGGTCATTAGGCTCGCTGATAAATCAAAAAGGGTGCCTTATGGAGTGTTAGAAGACATGCCTGTGAAAGTCGGGAATTATTATATACCCGTAGACTTTTACGTACTAGGTATGGACGATAATCCATATGCATAAATCCCCATGCTCCTAGACCTTTCCTGAACACAGTTAAAGCTCTAATAAATTACGGGGATGGGACAATAGAATTGAACCTAGGTCAAGAAAAGATCAAATTCCAGCTATCTAAGATGCTGAAATCAGAAACTTGCTCCATGGAGTGTAATTTGGTTGAAATTGCTGATGCCTCTGAAGCCATTAGTGTTGAAGAAGCAAGAGGAAGCTATAACTCGCTAATGCAAGATGAAGAGTACAGCCCAGGACACATCACATAAGTAAGAAATTTGGCCAATAATTATAAGATCTTCCGCCAAATCTAATGTAAGGATATTTGGGTCCTAAAACTCCACTACCAGTAATCGTAAATTCTTCTTTAAATGACGATGAGATGGAAAACCTGCTTCATGTCCTACGAACAGACAAAGACGCCATCAGGCATTCTATAGACGATCTAAAAGGAATTAGCCCTTCTGTTGTATGCACAGAATACGATTAAACAACGACGTAAAACCGTCTAGGGAATTCCTACGTAGGCTAAACCCCAAATTAGGAGAGAAGTGGTTTTAAAGGAAATCAGTAAGCTTAGAGACGCCAGTATCATCTACTCAATCCCAGATTCCGATTGGGTGAGTCCAATACCGTAGTGAATAACGAAAAGGATGAACTCATACTCTGTCACTAGATATCGAATGTGCGTAGATTATCAAAAATTGAACGCTACTATGAAGAAGGACCACTTTCCAATACCTTTTATCGACCAAATGCTCGTACGTTTGTCCGAGCACAAATACTTCTTCTTTTTGGATGGATATATCGGATTTTTCCAGATTCTCATACACCCGGAAGATCAAGAAAAGGACAACATTCACCTGCCCATATGGTACCTTTGCATATAGACGCATACCCTTCATTTTGTGCAATGCACTTGGAACCTTCCAAAGATGCATGATGTCTATCTTTTCTAATTACTTGGAAAAGACGCTGGAAGTGTTTATGGATGACTTCTCTATTCATGGGTGTTCATTTGATGACTGTCTGAGTAATCTGAAGGACGTACTGACAATATGTATAGAAATGGATTTGGTACTCAAGTGGGAAAAATGTCACTCCATGGTGACGAAAGGAATAGTTCTTGGGCACCTCATATCCAAGATGGGGATTGAAGTAGACAAAGCCAAAAAGGAGGTAATACAGAAACTACAACCACCAAGGATGTAAAAGGAATTAGAAACTTCTTAGGACACGTTGGGTTCTACCGATGCTTTATCAAGGACTTTTCAAAGATAGCTAAATCGCTCATCAACTTACTCGTTAATGATGTAAAGTTTAACTTCAACGAAGACTGTCTGCATGCTTTTGAAACATTGAAAACCTCCTTTACGACCGCACCAATCGTCCAACCACCAATTTGGGAACTCCCATTTGAACTGATGTGTGATGCAAGTGACGATGCAATTGGAGCAGCATTAGGACAACGAATAGACAAACGCTGCACGTAATCCAGTACTTAAGCAAGGTATTAGTCGCAACGGAAGCAAACTATACGACGATCGAAAAAGAAATGCTTGCGGTGGTATACGCATTTGAAAATTCTGACAGTACCTAATTTGCTCTCAAACGACAGTTTACACCGACCATGCAGCAATTAAGTACTTGATTAATAAGAAAGATGCAAAGCCAAGGCTGATCAGTTGGATTATTCTACTATAGGAATTTGACATAGTCATAAAAGATAAAAAGGGAGTCGAAAATGTACTAGCTGATCACCTATCACGCTTGGAATGCACATAGGATGTCAACAAAAGTAAAAATGACATCAAGGACAGTTTTATTGGAGAATATCTGCTGGCAGCTGAGGAATCATAATCATAGCCACCATGGTACGCAGACTTTGTCAACTATATACTATGTAGAGTCTTTCCGTCAGAAATCTCCTATGCGCAGAAAAAGAAATTTTTTCATGAAGTACGAAAGTATTATTGGGACGGACCTTTTCTTTACAAACTCGGAATCGATGATATCTACAAAAACTGCATACATGAACAAGAACAAAAGAAAATACTCTCTAAATGTCACTCTTCGAGTACCGGAGGACACGACGCATAAAATAGCATCACGGGTCCTGCAGTCAGGATTCTACTGACCCACGTTATTCAAAGATTCAGACAAATTCGTTAAATCATGCGACACTTGTAATGGTCAGGAAACATTTCTCGAAGAGACCAGATGCCTTAGAAGGGGATACTAGAAGTGAAACTTTTTGATGTCTGGAGAATAGACTTCATGGGATCATTAATTCCTTCATCATATGGGAACAAGTACATACTGGTAGCCGTAGACTACGTCTCAAACTGGGTTGAGGCTATAGCCACTCCAACATGTGACGTGAAATCAGTCCAAAGACTATTTAAGAGAGTAATCTTTCCTAGATATGAAGTTCCAAGAACAGTGATAAGTGACAACGGAACTCACTTTCGGGAAAAACATTTGGAAAACATGCTACGAAAACATGGAGTGTATCACAAGGTAGCAACCCCATATCACCCTCAAACAAACGGACAAGTGGAGGTATCAACCAGAGAAATAAAGAGCATTCTTGAAAAAATCATGAATGGGGCAAGGAAAGATTGGTCATCAAAATTGAACGAAGCATTATGAGCCTACATGACTGCATTCAAAACACCAATTGGGATGTCTCCGTACAAGCTAGTCTACGGGAAGCCATGTCACTTACCCGTAGAATTGGAATATAAAGCGAGGTGGGCAATCAAGAGCCGAAATTTTGATAGTACAACCTCGGGAAGTAAACTGATACTTCAACTAAACGAACTTGAAGAATTCCGACTTACAGCTTATGAAAACGCCAAGATCTACAAGGAAAAAACTAAGAAATGACACGATAGAAGAATCCGACAGAAGATTTTCAATGAAGGAGACAAGGTGTTAGTATTTAACTCGCGACTCAAGTTATTTTATGGAAAACTGAAATTACGATGGAGTGGGCTGTACAAGGTCGTAAAAACTTTCGAATACGGTCATGTAGAAGTTATGCACAATAGTGGTATAACACTGAAGGTCAACGGACACCAGCTACAACTATATCACGGAGAATCTCAATGTCTTCTAACTGAGCAATACAAACTGAAGAATCCGGAATAGCTAATCCGTTCGAGGAGGGATCCTAGCAAATGACTCATCGAATGTGCTTCTTAAAAATCAAGAACAACTACGTCCTTTGCCAGGACATTAATCTAGGCCAGTAAGATTATTGTCACCCTATCTTTGTATTATTCGTATAATTGCTTAGGGACTAAGCAAATTTTAAATGTGGAGTGTGGGTATAGTATGCATGAAATTAAAATTTATAACATCTTGTGTGCATACTAGAAAAATTTTGTATTCATCTTACCATGGTTTATTACTGAGCATGCCTAAGTTAGTCAACCACACGTTTTAAAATTCACGCGCTATAAAATTCTTGTGATGATGACTTTAATTTGAACGATTCTCTTAGTAGAAAATTTATTTCAATTGATTTGATGCTTTGGCTAGCTTAGCTCGGTCCATTTAAATTATTTATTGCATCTTAGAAAAGTGAAGTTTTGCAAAGAGTTGTGCAAAGAAATTTTGAAAATACATATTAAATATTTCATAGAATTTCTTGATTGCCTTTAGGTGACTTTAGCATGATTGATGATGCATTTTTGGTGACACTCGAGT
>JAWWMW010001162.1:127326-143343 GCA_035048345.1 Echeveria elegans
ATTAATTAATGATACAAATATTATTTATGAATAGTGGATGATCCTTACTGATGCGTTTTGCAAATTATGGACAATGGATTGGACCTTCCACTGGGGTAAGAGAAGGTCCAATCCATCGTCCACTGGTGCGCTTGCCCTACGATTGGAGTATGATAGAAAAATAAATTTTTTGCAAGCCAAGTTGGCTGCAGCAATTTTTTGTTTTGTTTTTTTCTTCAAATAGTCTTTGTTGGTATATGCTTATTTGATACCAAATTCATTAATTAATTAATTAAAGCTAATTCACCATTGATTAATTTAATCCTCGTGCTTACAACATGTTATCATTTCATTATACACACTAGAGGTGAGCCCGTCGTTTCGACGAGACTGCGACATGAATATACGTATTTTTACTTTTTAGGGTAATTTTATTTTGATGGCTTCATTTGATTCCCCTCAAATTTACCAATGTATTCCTCACAATTTTAAATTTATACCTATGTTTTTTTTTTGTCTTATTCTTTTTTTGTTTTTAAATTTTTTGTCTTATTCTCTAACTATTTTTAGCAACGAAAATAGTGGTTTTAGCGACGAAAAGTTTCATCGTTATATGTATGATGGTGGAATGAATTCTTTTATATATATAGATACTTGTCCAAATCCAATTTTTTAACATATCATTAACAAAAGCTGATATCATTGATTCCAAATAGTCCATCAATACGGCCTAGTGGTTAAGAGAGTCTTCATACACTCTCTTTGGTCTTGGGTTCTATACCCAATGGCCTCACCAATTTTCCAAGAGTTGAAGTGGCCTTTGTCTTGCCAATGATGGTCTTTCCTCCGCATGGAGGCTGATATTTCCTCTGCATGGAGGTTGAGCTTGTCCGCCTTGAATGAGGGTGGTGTAGAGTGATGTGCCGCGGCTGAAGTAGGTGGTCATTTGACGCCGAAGAAGCAATGCAATGAAGAGAGTTTGTGAATGAATTGTAAATCAATTGTAATAGAACTCATGTATACTATTAGTTACCTTGTAATCAAATATATATATATATATATAAGTACGAAACTGCTTTGATCGATGCGTGTTGAGAAATGATATGACTAGACATGAAATATTGTGTTCTTCACCGACCTAGCAATTGATTATTGATTTGTAAAACCGTTGAAAAGTTATTAGAGATCAGTTAATTAGGTTTATATGTGTTTAGGTCCTTATCAGGAGTTTGATGCCTTTTAAGATTCCGTGGTCTCGAGTTTGATTAGGGTTAGGGTTATACAAAAGAAAGGGTGATTAGAAAAATTCAGGGCTCCACAAGACGGGCTCGGAAAACTGTCAATAGAAAAGGTTTTTCATGTATGTACATGTTTTAAATTTTAACGGACCAAAGCTACTCTCCGTCTCATTTTGATCTTCTCATGTGGGATTTGGTTCTTAATACATGCGGAAATATATGTGTGTGTGAGACAACAACAAAAACTTAAGAAGAGAGTAAATATACTGAGAATAAACGAAGAGAAAGAAAATGAGAAAAACAAATAATTCATCAAAATAACATGTCAAATGTTTTGAGTAAGACATAAGGACAACAATATAACTAAGATATTTAATGTCTGAAGCATTAGATGATAATTGTATTAAATAAATAGTATTTGTAAATGATAAATTGAATTGAGTTGGAGTTGAAATTTTAACAAAACAAACCCCGTCATCACACGCGTACAAACTAGTGATCAACTACGTACAGATGTGGTCACCTCTTGACATTGTTGTCTTTGTCCATACTGTCTAGCAACAATGCAACACAACAGCATGTGTAAGTAGTAGGGTCAAAAGCCTTATGGGAGCTTCCAGGCCCGCACTGGCCAGCTCGCTACCTCTCCTTTCCTAGCTCACTGGCTTGTTCCGCAACTTTCAGTTGAGTTGTGGACCTTACCGAACCGTCTCCGACAAATCTAGGGCTGACACGCCCGTTATTGTATACTCTCTCTCTCTCTAGAATGTTAAGGTGACTTTTCTCTACTGTATTTCGTATTTGCCTACATTTGAGTACGTATTACTAACTAGGAGTAGTTGGGATTTTCAATTCTCTGCAGAATATAATTAAGTATAACCATCACTAACGCAACTTTATTTTTTGATTCTTGTAACATCTCTATCATCCACTCTGGTTCGAAACCCGTGGTCCGTGGCGGAGTTGAGCAATTTTTATCGGCAGTTGTTTTTGTTTTGAAATTTTCACACTTGATTTCTTTATTAAAAATTTGAAATGTAACGGTTGATTAAGATTCTGTTCTTTAGGTCTTAAATTAAGAATTTTAAAGTACAGTTCAGTGTATAAAGAGTTGATATGTTGGTCCTTTTTAAAATCATATTTAACTAAGCATCGAGTGCAATTGTTTATGAATGTATATATTTTTCTGTAAAAAAATTAGGCTTTTTTTATCGATTTCAGTCGCAAAGAGCCAAAGAGTTATGTTCAGTCGCTTGAAAATTAAGCGGTAAAGAACATGCCTAAAAAGTTAAACAAAATTCATCAAACACGAGAAGATAATTAACATTTTAAGTTTCTCATCCCACAAAAGAAAAATGTGCAATTACTGCTCATTAAGTCACTTCATCAGATACATCCAGCGTCATATGAACTCCATCGCCAGCGGAAGTATGTACTATAACTACGTTTTTTGAACGAAGACCTAAATAGGAAACAAAAAACACTTAGTATTGTGTAACAAATATGCAGGTTCACATCGATCATTTTTAGGTTTTTTGCAACCCTTTATGGTTTTTGAAAAGATAAATCTAACACCTAAATCATTTTCTCATTCCTGATGAGGAAACATCATTTATATGGCTTTAATTCTTTCATTTTCAGACGACATATCGACATCTTCATAGTATAATACTATTAATATAAACAAAATGTTTGATCGTAAAGTAAGGTCGGTTCTATCTACTGCCTAATAATTGATATAATATAGCTAGCATGCATGCGCATGTTGTTCTTCCGTTAAGTGACATTTTCACCTCATTCTGGTTAAGCTAGCATACCCATTACGCTTAAATGAGTGAAGTGGAGAAACACACGCTCGCATATGATATATCTATGACATTGCGCATATATCTCAAAAAATCTAAAAATATCCCCTCAAAAGATTATGGCATTTTTATAATATTAGATTCCATATATGTCAGGATTTATCATGTAGCCTAACTAAGTTTATTATATATGCCTAGCTTATCCTAATAAGCTATATATTTACACTCTCAAATCCCCTTTCTAGTTAGCATAATTAGCCAAATCATATCTTCAAAATCCAAGTGCCTTTTTGTGCATGCAACTCTATTCATAGTGCTCTTTTGTTAGGGTCTCTTTTTTTATCTTCTACACTATATTCGCTTGATGCACCCCTCCAACCCTCTCTAAAGTGTGCATCTCTTTATTTCTTTTTATAACACATTCTAGAGGTTTTGATATTTTGTTTTATTTGTAGTATCATTTTATAAAGTAGCAAAAGATAGAAAGATATGCATTTCGAGAACAAAGTTTATCAACTTTACCTTTTCAATCAATATTTTATTTTATTTTATTTTATTCGTGTTCATGTTATCTTCCTATGCTTTATGATAGTGAAACCATTGATGATAACATGGAGATGTTTGGAGTTAGGGTCCCTTAGTCCGAGTCATGGCCAAGTTCTGCATGAAATGGAGATACACACACCCAGACAACGTCCGATACCGTTGATTAGATTAACGGCCGCTTGGGGCTAATCATTGATATATATATAAGCTTGAAATTAAACAAAACAACGATGTGACATTTTTGTAGAAAAAGATGCACTCAAAGAACAATCCATGTGTGGTTTTGATCTCGCATCCACTCAAAATAAAGGTAACCACGCAACTTGTTGTTACATTAAAAAAAACTTACTCAAGAATTTTGAAGGCATATTTTTGTTGGGCATCCATATATTACACAGAATAAGATCTTTTATACATTGATTCACATTTTCAAAAGAACATAAGTAATCTAGAACGTAATCTTGGGGTTGTTATAAAATAAAAAAAAGGCACGAAGATTGTATAACGATATTTTTTACGTTATTTTATGCTGATCAGCTTTCTAAAATACAGAAAGGAAGCGAAATTAAATGACCATATTCTGTGGTTAGAAGTTAGCTACTAGGACAATGGCATCACAATTCACAACAAGTTATTAAACAGTCAAGTAAATAACTGATCGAACATGCCTAAAATCAATAGAAAGTTTAAGAATAATTGGATGACGAACAAAATTTTCTCGCCATGAGACAGAATAAATATAATGTACAAGGATGCACCCACATTTGTTGGGCTGGTAAAACAAGTTCCTTATATTTATTCTTCACTAGAATATTCTTTGCTAAGAATTTCTTACCAGAGCTTGGACCACAGATTCCAATAAATTGAATTGATTCCCTTCAAACCAACCCCTACGTCCTCTACCATCATAAGTAAACATTCCTCATGTTTGGACGCAGCTTCGTGTCAAGAGACTCAACACACGCATGAATGCATGATTCGAAATGAGGACAAAATGGATGCTCATCGGTCAAATGGACCAAATAAATACGAGATTCTTCTAACCATTTAAGTCGAAATACGTTGTATCGAAAAATAATGGAATAACAAAAAACAAATGAGCTATGCTAACACAAGTTTTTGACTTATGTACCCTTTGTGAACACCAAAGGCAAAATATAGGGGGTAATTTAGTAGTATATATAAATTTATCAAATCACCCATGTCACCTTATTGTCTTATTTGCACATATGAGATGTATTAAGTATTTTTTATTATTTAGCACTTATGCTTGTTAGTTAATGTGAATTACTAGTATATTTTAATTTACACCCATATTCAATTCGAATGTCTTTACTTGCGAATTATGTTTGTGTAGATAAATTCTTTAAAACAAGCGATGTGATGCGAGACAAACATTCACAACACCTAAATTTTTATCCTAACCAAAATTACCATTTAATTAAGAAAAAATAGTAACATAATCTCACGAAATTGAATAATGGGCCGTTACGATCTCTGGGCTTACATTATGAAGAAGATTTTGCTTTACCATTGGCCAGATTTTGCAAAAGGATCCAAAGAGATTTTGCAGCCAGATAAATTGGGAGTCTTATGTTTATCCATAATTTATAATTCATATTTAAGCGGATTATTTATTTATTAGTACTGGTCGCACAGTCCCTTCCTATATATATTTTTATTTTAATATTTATGTATATTATAAAAGGTCGACAGTTAAGATGAAAAACGGGATGAGTGTGAAACTAGTAACCGTTAAGAGATTTAAGGAGTGCGTTTTTTGGGTGCACGTGGAAAGGTTGAGGGTCGTGAGGGTTGGTGCACGTGTCATGTGTTTTGGTGTTGGTTGAATAGTTGAAAAAGAGTAGTTTTTTCCGTGGAGTTGGATCGATTGAATTGAACGGATAATGCACCGATTAATCAGCAGGGGTAGATTTTAATAAAAAGTGGCCCTATTCTGATAACGGGCAATACAACATTTATATTTTATTAATAGGAAGATAATTATTTAATAGCTTATAGTGAAAGAGGTCTATTCAACATCTTAACTTGATACACTTATGGGCCACCATTTCCATCAGTGATTGTAAATAAATAAATGTGTAAGATTTAGCCATATCATTTAATGAAACTCATGATTTGCACATGCATATAAAGAACATGTCTTGTTAGAATCCATCGATACATCTCATCTACCGTTGTAAATGATGGTGCTTTCAGTAATCTTTTATGTTGAGAGCTCTACGCTCGTTGGTGCGGCGGCTGCCCTAATGGAGAAGAGGTTTTGTAAATAACCTATTTTGCGAGGACCAGTCCGCAAATATGCAACAGTTGGGTTACGTATATTACATGAACTTGGAGGACTGGTTATGCTATTTTAACACAATTCCTGGAAATCTGAAACTGCTCCTTAGAAGACCAAAAATCAGCTTAGAAGAACTCAACAATTTCTCATGGGAACAGCAACATTTCTATTTCACTTGTCTACAAATATCAATCCTTGTAAACCTGTTTACATCAACTTTCTATAAACAAAAAGATTGTTCAACATATGGTTCTCATTCTTACAAAGTTCATATTAGTCTTGTGAGTTGAGTTCTTCTTTCAAACTCGATTATTGAGTTCAACATTTTATATAAAAACACATACTAATACTGTTTTATTTGACTATAGGTTATACAAAAACTAAATTGACACATAGGCAGAGCCAGGATTTAACATACTGTAACTAATTCCAACACATATGAAAGGTAGTGGAATTGATAGAAAATTTAATTGACAGCTCCGAAATCCGAGCTCCCTCACTAAATTTTTTTTTTTAAATAATTACTTGTGGTGCAGACCAACTGAAATTAGGCTGCCTCCACTCCTGAATTTATATACGTATAATGTTAAAATAACATCGTACAATCTGTATTTTTTTTTCTTCAAACGACATGATTTCTAAACCGTTGTTTTTGACGGTTCACTTGCCCGGATCTGAGCCTCGGAATTTATTTCTATTCAATCCGGTTCTGTTCAAGATGTTTCGGTTCAAAACTTAATATTTAACGAACCGTATCGATTGAACCGAAATCGATCGAATTGACCGAATGCTCTGCATTTGGGAAAAAACCAACCACAAGCTGTTCTTCTAAAGATATCGCGAAATCGACAACCGCAAAAAATGGCTCTAACGATATCAAGCGCATTAAACCCATTGAAGCAGTCAACGTTACCATCCACATGCGAAGAAGTTTCAAAGCTTTCAAAGTGCGTAGTGTCGTTGAAAAGGCGAGTTTTTGATGCGGGTGTTGTTGGGGTTTTGGCAGCATCGATGGTGGTGTGTGCGCCATTAGAAGCTGATGCAACGAGACGAGGATTGAATATTTTGCAACAGTGTCTGATCCGCCCTGTCAGCTTAAGTTTGTGAAATCTGGACTTGGATATTGTGATGTTGATCCCGGATTTGGGGTTGAAGCGTATAAGGAACTTGTTAATGTGAGTCTTTGAAACTGAAATTTTTGACATTTTTTTGAGTGGAAAATTTTATGATTTTTGTGTGTTTTTGAGTGAATGTCGTTGTAAACGTTCTATTCGATTGTTGCATGTCGCCTTAATTAATGACTTGATGATAAGAACTTTTGAGATAAAATGAGCTATAGTTCAAAAGGGCCGAATCATAATATGAATTTTGGGAGTTGAGAATGTGTTGAAATATTGAAATTGTGTGGGTGTTGTTGGGGAGTCGATAAGGTGGCGAGCGTGTTAACCGCATTTGTGTCGTTGTATATATGGGGTATTGTTGCTTTTGGATATTTTTTAATGTTTTACTTTTCGGTTTTGTTTTTTTGGAGGTTCATTACACGGCGAGGTTTGAGGATGGTATAGTGTTTGATAGTACTTATAACCGAGCAAGGTATCGTAATTTGTCTCCTAGAGTAAAAGTCTGTCAGTTCTTAATTATTGATCTGTTTGACTTAATGCAACAAGCCATGTTAAAATTATGAACTTTGGAGTTGATCGTTACTCTTGATCTTGTTAAACTTCATGTTTTGATCCTCTATACTACTTCAGAAGGTTAATTCTGATTCTTAATGGGTAAATTGAAAATTCTGATTTTTAAAGGAATATGGTAAGTTGGTGACTTCGTGCCCTTCCAGGATTTATTCTTTTCAGAAGTCAGATAGACTTTTCTTCTGAAGAGTGGTGACTATCTAAAGCTTGAACATTCTTTTTGTTTGATGATTGAATATATGTTTTTTTGCATCCTTTTATTGGCGATCAGGTCATACAGGGTTTGGACCATGGAATCTTAGGCGGTCGAGGAGTGCCTTCAATGCACATTGGTAAAATATAGATGCATTCTGACTGGTAAAATTTTCTATTTGCCAGTATATTTCTTCGTCATCATACTCGATAGCCAAAAAACTGGTTTAATTGTTGTCAGGTGGGAGACACAAACTTCAGATCCCTCCACAACTAGCTTACGGCCCAGAACCAGCTGGATGCTTTTCAAGTCATCATCATTACAACAGCATATTCTTAATCACAATTTACATCTGACAATGTTCATAAAAATATATTTGCGCAGGCGACTGCAACATTCCTGGGAACGCTACACTATTGTGCTATATCAATCTAGTTGGCATATACTCCGGAAACAGAAAGCAGTAGCCAGCAAACACTTCCTCCGACTAAGAAGCGTGACCATATCAGTATCATGCAAAATAACCATTTAAGAAGATCTGGCCGCAATCGCTTCATTCTTAGGATCATTTCGCGTCACTGTGTACTATGTACTAACTTTCTAACTGAATTGCTCGGGAAATGTTTATCAGTGGACAGCGGATGCTGCAGATATCATGTAACATATCATAATCTAATCAAATCTGTTAATTCACATAAATTATACGATAAAGATTATGTCATTATACGAAAATTTTCTGAAACATTATCCTCTCACTCTTAACCACCTCTAACTAACATGATACCGGTGTTTTAAATAAATTCAATTACACTAATCACCCAGTCCGACAAAATAAAGCCCGCTTTGAGGCCCACAACGGGAGTGAGGTATTTTACGTGTCGTCGTTTCAAGTCCGGCCATTAACCATGGGCCATAAATCCAGTCCGACCCGACTCGTTTAACTCGTACCCGTTTCACACAACGCAATCCATTCCTAATTTCTACTTCATTGAAAAAACAGACGACTGCGACCTTCGCTTCGTTTCGGAGTCTCGAAATCGTAATCCGAATATCATCATCTTCAAACCCTAATCCCAAAACTTTCTGGTGGAGCATTTTTCATCGTACGAATCGATTCATGGCGCTCTCCACTCGCCTCCTCTCCAGATCCAGACAGGTTTGTCAACCCTTTCCAATCCCTTCAAAACGATGTATCAAACGCAATCCTTTATGCATACTCTCGGTTCAGATTCCGAATCTCACTCGACGATTTCCGATCCGATCCGATTTGTGTATTTGTTTTTCCTTTTCTCGCTGGAAACTCTAATAGATGAATGAAGGTTGTTTTGTTAGTGATTGACGTTGTGAATTTATGATTGATTGTACTGTACTGTCGTATTCCGATTTAGGTGTGTATTTATTTGTAACTGGATGTGTAGGTGTATTCTAGTCACCTTGTTTTGCAACGGGTAGATGCAACTCCAGTTCGTTCTTACGGGCAAGATGCTGCTCCTCCAAAGCCTCTTAAGGGAGATGGTATGTTATTGATTTTCATTTGAGGTCTTAAATTCCTTTTTTTATGTGTGTGTCCAACATTTTTGTTGTAGTAGTTTGTGTCTATTCATGATTAGTATCAATTCCCACTCATTCTCTTAAGCTTGGAACAAAGGTTTGTAGGCATAATTATAATTCATCTCTTATCAATTGGCGCTAAATGAATCTGAAAGTGGCTCTCCAGTGTAATTTGCAGTCTCCCAGAAGTTTTATGTTAAATGTTATGTGAAGTTTGACTTTTTTTCTTATTTTTGACAGAGATGCTGAAGAACATTTTTCTGGATGTCAAAAACAAATTTGAGACAGCCATAGGAGTCTTCAAAAAGGAGAAGATAACTATTGATCCTGAAGATCCCGCTGCAGTAGTGCACTATGCAAAAGTCATGAAGATGGCGAGAGAAAAGTAAGACTCTTCCCCGCTCTGCTGCCTTCAAGACGTGTATGTTTGGGGTCTTGTTGTAGCTTTTTATCTGTTTCTGATTAGTCGTCTTGATATGTTTGTTCGTTCTTTTTTTTTCCTCTCTCTTGATGAACTTGTAGGGAATAGGCTGGTGCCACCTAGTAATTTCAGTGGTTTCAGAATTGCTCATTTCAGGAAAATGGAAAACGGAAAGCACTTTAAGGAAAACACTTTATTGAATTTCATCTCAATGATATACAGTAGTAATTGCCCATCTCAATTGGCACTAGTATATCTAGTAAATATGGTGTCTCAGTTACGATCTCAAGTTATGATGTTTCCATGTGCAAAATAAAAGATGATAGTGTTGTCAGCCTTTCCTTACCTACTGGTAGCCTCACTCAGCTACTGTTGTGTGCCTTTTAAAAGAAGCCAGCAGTCCAGCACGTGTTGATGAGAGTTTTCAATGAGCCATCTCTTGGAAGAATCACATACAATATGCAGGAAATGATAATATTTTTTTTTTTTGAACTGCAAATTAATTTGGGAATTGCTGGCTCACTATTCAGATTTTGGCAGGGCTGATTTATTTTCTGAATCTCAGAGGATTAAATACACCATTGAGACTAAGACAGCAGGAATCCCTGATGCGAGAACGTACCTGTTGACTTTAAAAGAGATACGTGTGAAGTAAGTATTTTGCCATTTGTGACTGTTGTGAATTTCAATCACATTGGAATTTCTTTGGTTGGAAATGGTTGCACATATATTAATGAATAAAACATTTTGCAGGAGAGGCCTTACTGATAACCTTGGTGCTGAGGCCATGATGTTTGATGCACTGGAGAAGGTTGAAAAAGAATTGAAGAAGCCTCTTCTGAGGAATGACAAGAAAGGGATGCCTCTTTTGCTGGCCGAGTTTGACAAGATTAATCAGAAGTAAGTCCAAATCGTACTGCTGATAAAAAAAGATGTGTTGACTTCAGTTATTCATCCGTATGGTTCCACAAACTAAATTAGAACTTTTGTTTCTGTTTCACTTCTGCGTCCAATGCCATGATCAGCTATTAGTTATATAAACTGGCATAATAACTCATGTAAAATATCTGTTTGTGTAGACTTGGAATCAAAAAGGAAGATTTGCCGAAGTACGAAGAAGACCTGGAGCTTAAGATTGCTAAGTCTCAACTAGAAGAGCTAAAGAAAGATGCCCTTGAAGCAATGGAAACTCAGAAGAAGCGGTATGTCATTTCTGGACTCCTGTGTGGCTTAATAAACACGAAACTTCACTCCATATTACGCCTTTTGCAAAAGGATTGGACGTAAAATTTATGATAAATTGCAGGGAGGAGTTCAAAGATGAGGAAATGGTTGACGTCAAGTCATTGGACATCCGCAACTTCCTCTAAGCTTGAGAAGAGTGTCAACATCTTGCCCATAACTCCTTTTTACAAGCGTCTACCTGGTTGGAGAACCAAAACTGGTGTTGAGTTGATTTAAAGTTTGTGATCCAATATTGTTGAAATAAAAATCACTTCCCTTACGGAAGCCAAATTGATCAAAGCTATCAAATTAGCATTTCCCACCTAGTTGCTGGTTTATCCGAACGCCTCTGAATTGTGCTTATACCTATCTACTACAGCATTGTAGCTAGGCCGAGTAGTAAACCGAACTGTTAGGGTCTGATCATGCCTCTATACACCAAAACGACACCATTTAGCACTTGTTTTTGTTTGGGTAGAGTCCTTGTTTCAGTTAAGGTCACCATATGCAATCTTAAAAAGAAAGGAAAAACTGCATTTAAGAAAAACTGCGTTTAAGGGGTTGGTTGCACCGGCTAAGGCAGGGCATGTAAGTGCAATCCATGGGTCCAGGGATCCATATACCAAAAAAAAAAGGTCATATGAAGGATAGAGGCATCTATGCTGTGTTTCAAAATAAAATTTACCAATCACCAATGGACTTACCCTCATATTTCATTGTTTTTTTCTTTGTAGGAAAAGCTTTATCAATGGATTTTGAGGCAACAAGAAGAAGGTCCGTAATGGATTTCTCAATTATGGTCCATTTTTTGAAACGCATCACCTTCCTTATTGAATAAATTTTCTGCTGACATTGTCACAAAATGAAATCGAGTATGATGCTACAGCTTACAGATGACGCGGCTACTCTATTTCCAACCTCCCTTGACAACAACAATTCACAGACAATCTCGCATTCGTCAGGGTCAGCCTTTGATGCCCCCAATCTCTTCCGTTATACCTCCCCCTCAGCGAATGTTTGAATTTGACCAGCTAGCTAAGCTCTTGAATTTTCCCCGATGCACTTACAAATCCTGTTCCTCAGAGTCTTTCATCGTTACCATTTTACATACAACAGCAGTCAATATAATCTTTTACGTCCGTCAATTAGTATGCAATCTACCAATGAGGCATGCGAGCAAGGCCAAAGACAGAGTTCCCTTGATCCTCATAACACTTCTGATGATTGTTCAGACATGCAAACCGATGATCCTAACCAGAAATTAGCGTACATATTTTTCAAGCATGAGGAAACTGTGCCACTGCACTGCAAGCTGAATATAAAGCATTCGTTCTGGCCCTTGTTGTCTCATAATACTAGGTTTAGATAAGCTACCATCACGACAACTTTGATTGCTCAGCGTGTAAAATGCCCGATTACCCGTGGACTATGTTTCCATATCGCACAATGGGTTAATGTCTGTCACAGTAGTTGACGACGCCGTTTCGTTCTTCGCCGCCGACTAAACTGCGCAAAAAAGCGCATTATAGCTCGCTTCCATTATTTTATGAAGAACTAAAGGCGGGAAAGTTGAATTTTTCACAAGTTATAAATACGTCACCAAATCCCTCCCGCTTAATTTTTCAGACTCTCTCTTCGACTCTCCGCCTTTGCTTCGCTTCGCTGACTCCACCGTCGCCCGGTCTCCGAACTCCGATCCGGTGAGTATTCGATTTTCACATCGTCGTCGTCTTCGATTTGGATTTAGGTCGTTGTGTGTAATTGATACTCAATTTTCAACACGGCTCAATTTTAGGACAAAATTGTTTTTCAAATTTAGGGCTTTTTCTGCAGTTTGTATTTGGTTTCTACCAAGTGGTGATTTGATGGCTCACGTATATATAAATTGATTTCGGAATATAAAAATTATCCTAAGGAAATCTTACTGCATACTTTCGCGTCTGTTTTTGTTTTGATTTGTTTGCTATGGTTTTAATGTTTTGAATTGCATCTAATGGAGGAGATTGTTATGTTTTTTTTTCCTGAATGAAAGGTGGATTCCATGAAAGCTCCTAAGAGGCCGAAGAAGGTGGATAATATTCCCAAACAGAACAAAAAGCTTGCGGTGAAAACATTGACCAAGAGGACAACAGCCGAGCCTCCTTGCGAAACTAATGTTTTTTGTAAGATTTTAATCTCCATAAATATCTTGAATTATTATTTCTGGTTTGTGTGTGTGTGTGTGACTGTGTATGTGTGGATATAGCTAATGGAAGTCCTCTAGTACAAAACAAGCATTCTCATCTTGTTCAGACCAACCGTGCTATAGAAGGTTCAATCTGCAAAAGCAAATTAAATAGGGGTTCAGCTGCTAGTGCTTCTAATTTCATGGTATTGAGTTCTATAAAGATCAAACTTCAACTTTTCCCAGCTGATGAACACACACGCTCTGGATTGGAGAAGGTATTTGATATGCTGTTTTTGTAACCTAATACGATGACCTGAGTGCATACTAGTTTAGTTACTTTAGTAAACTTATAATAACCAAATTTCTTTCAGGATGGGTATTGTCCATATTTAGAGCTAACCTTGAGTCCTCAAAAAAAGTTATCCTCAGTGCTGAAACATATCATAACTAAGTGGGGCACGTCAAGCATTGCCATTGGAGAGCCCAAGCTATTGTCTTGCACTGTTGACGGCCTTCATATGAAAAGTCAAAGAGTTTGGACTTTGGATGACTGTGCAACGTGTGTGGGAGATGTCCTTGAAGTTCTTGGACGACCTTCTATCTTCCGCTTATGGTTAGACTTATCAGCTTAATTTGTTTTACTATCCCTTTCATATTTCTAATGGTCTGTCTTTGTAGGTATTGCTGGTTTCATAAGTTTCAATCATATCCCTCTCCCTCAGCTTCCATCCCTGATTCATGTTTTTCTCACCATGAAGCATATGATAATTGCTCCGAATTTTATGAGAAAACAGATGCAAAACAGAATGAAACTACGAAAAGCAATGAATTTCAGCTGACAGATGTGCCCAGCGCTGGAACCTTGGGTGTGAATAATTTCTTGTGTGGTTCGAGTTATCATGAGGTGATTTCCTTTTCCTGCCATTGTTTCTCTATCTTGCTGAATTGGTTTTCATTAAATACTACTGCTGAATTGATTTTCAGTAAATACTACTGCTGGTATGATTTACTACAATGATTCATGTCCACTCAATGTTTTTTCTCCATATTTTTTGGAGGCTTTGTGAATCGATGGTGTATCAACTTATTTTAAATATTCATTATGTTCTTTGTGTTTGTTTTTTGAAAAACTTCCTAAATTTCCGGCAGGACGAATGTGTGAACCCAGAATGCGATTCAGATAAAAATGTGCTTTCGTGGTACGACAACTGTACCAACATCAGCATTGGAGCTTTGCTTTCCGAGGCTTCATTACAAGGCAAATTAAATGCAGAATCAAAAAAAGATGCCTGTATGTCAAACCCAAACCAAGATACATCTGGTATAAATATGCCGGTTGCTTCAAATGTGCATCACATTGCCTCATCCATATTGGATGCTGAAGACACATGCAGTTCATTCTTCTTTAGAAAGCTACTCTCGTCTGGCATTGATGCAACTTCCAAGGATAATACCGTAAGCAAAAAGTCTCAAACATCAAGTTCATCTCAGGTATGATGTATAAGCCCAGTATATTTTTTTACTACGTACAAATTTAAAATCCAAAATTTAAAAAAGATTCTCTATGTTTTTGATTTATAAGTTTATTGTTACAATCTGAAATGTTCAACGCCATTTTTTTTTTCTTCGGCAACTCCTTCAAATATATGTAACCATGGACATGTGTGTTTCTGCTCGCGCAAATCAATTTTTGTGTGGCTGCCTTGTCCTCAGGAGGCAACTGGTCAAGTTGGCAGTAGTGGCTTTCCAGAAGCAAAAACTGATATGCTCTTTGGCTCAGAAGTATACAATGATGATAGGAGTCTTGGCTTAAGAAGCATAAAATGGGTATGCAATTTTGAGACTCCTTGGATTTCTTTTGTTAATTCATGATTTGTATGTGAGTGATGATGGCTTCTGTGGTAGTTCTGGATAATCTTAGGGAAACATGAAATATGTTGTTCAACCTTCTCCGTATTGTGGTTATACTTTTCTAGTTTAGTTCTGACATTCTAAGTGTCGGTATGGCTTCTGAGACCTACCCAAGTATTTACATATATATATATAAAGGCTATAGGGAAGGGAACTAAGGTTTCATTTTTGTGTGTGTTAATGCAGACCGACTCCTTGGGGCCATTTGATCTTTTTGTGCCTAATTTCTCGGAACATAAGAAATAGTGGCTCCTAAAGAATGCAGCCTGAACTGCTGCTGATTGTAAATGCCGCTCAGCTGTAAGAACAATATGTTTTTTTTCATCAATTTGGCAGTTGGACTGTTGGAGTAGTGCTTATAAAGAAATGATAAGTCAGTTCCTTGTCAGAACTATACACTCATGTTTTTCTGGTTCCTGCAAAATTATTAACTCCGATGACTTTGTACATTAGCGTGATATTTTAACTTAGCATAATCCGCGTGAAACAAAATAGTTACCAACTCACGAAACATGCGCAAATCATACCTTTCTTTTGGGGTCTCATCACTTGACTGTTTGATTAGGCGATGTTTATCAGTTAGGCACTTCGTTTGTCACAACTCAGACTACCCCATATGCAGATCTGTCGAGGAAAATTCAAGCTGAACATTGGCAAAATGAATAATAATCACGCCACAGTCGGGGAGGCAAGTGGGGTAATCTGCATGCCGTATGGCCATAAGTCCCACGTGATCCTCGCAGGACAGATAAGATAAACCTTTATCATCAGTTACACCTTCACATCAGTGTCCCAACTCTACAGCATCTGTATCTATCTATATAATAGAATAGAAAAAGGATGAATAATCAAATGTAAATTGCCAATTTTACCCTTAATGAATTGTCCCAGGCCCAAAAGGCTTAAACTCAAAACACTTTATCCCACATCACTTAAACAACTTCACGCACTTAAAAATTTACTCTATATAAACCATGTCCATATAT
>JAWWMW010001162.1:158752-178636 GCA_035048345.1 Echeveria elegans
TTTTAAAAAATCAAAAAGTTGTTATACAAGAGAGGTGTAAATTTGTTTTAAGGCCCATATTTGTTGAAAGTTTTTAGAAAATGTCATTCTTTATTGAGTTAAAATGTGTAAATAGTGATTAATTAAAAATGTTTGATATTATATAAGTGGTTAATTGTAATATTTTGTTATATGAATTATTAAATATAATTTCAAATAGTATACAAGTGATTAAATGCAAATAATCCAAATTAATTTTGACAGCAATAACTATCCATTTACATAGCGTTAAAGCTTTAGTTTGATCTATATAAGTACGTAATAACGCAAGATTCATTTATCAAACGAAGTATCCCTGTGTCAATACGACGTCGTATAAGAATGGTTGGTGTCACTCACTCATGCATACGTGCACATCCCAAACAGGCACGTATCACCTTTGCTACACTTCTTCCCACATCCACCGCAGTTCCTCTTGTCCCTCAAAACGTTTACGCACTTCCCTTTGCAGCAAAATTCCAAGTATTTGCACTTCTTCCCACACTTACCGCAGTTGGCTCGATCCTTGTTGACATTAACACACTTCTTCTTGCAGCAATCCCGTCCTGGACTCCCAGCCACTCGACATACTCTAGGGTATTTATTGCATTTCAGCCTCTTTTGACTCGTACCTAGCATCCTCCCACTTCCTCTGATGAGTCCAAACCCTACTTTATCCTCTTCTCGGTCGTTATATCTTTCAAACCCGAGTTCGTGATGCCCGTTTTCATCTAACCCTAACCCTAACATTTTTGTGGACGTGGGCCTGAAAGTATTAGATGACTTTATTACTATCATCAAATGAAACATCAAAATGAACAAGTTGACTGGTATAGTAACTATAGACCTCATTGAATTAATTACGACCCTAGAGAGAAAACGGATCGAGGGATCGAGTTGAAGTTGGAGGGAGGAACTAGGGTTTTAAATTCAGTTTAGGAGATCGTTATAGATCAAGGTATGTTTATATACTCCTTCAGCGCATGCATGGGTACTGTATAACGGAATTGAGGAAAAAATGGGATCAGGAAGTTAACTACACGTCTGTGCTGCCCACTGATAGTGGGTTGGTCATCATTAACATTTAAGGTTTTCAACGCGGCTTATGTGTGTATATTATTTCAAGTAAATGCAACGATTGTTAGGCCCTTGTAGAAGATTTAAATTCGTAAATATGCCGAACTTGTATGTCAAGAATTCACAAGCTATACAATTTCAGCAGCCAATTCTAGTCCATCCCGGTTTAAATTTACAGATTTATTTCATATTCTGTCTTATATTATAATTTTCATTTTCTTTTAACGCATCCCAAAATATAGTGCTTATTTTCTTAAATTTTATCGGCTTGTTGTGATTTAAAAAAAAAAAAAAAAAGGTTTGTGTCCAACTTGGACGCAATAATGTAACATGTTACAAGAGGTGGAGGCTAACAGCCCGGATCCAAAGGATCCATGCATAACTCAGTGACGTGCAACTGAGTGGATTATTATTGGTAAGGAGTAAAGAATGTAATATGAAAGACTGCATAATTTGCGGATTGATATTTAGAGTTCCGAAGTAAAAAAAAAAAACTGAAATATTTGAATAAAAAGCGCCGCTTTCAGTCGAGTTATATATACGTATAAACACAACATGTCTTTTTATAAATTCATGAACTATGCTTCGTCCACGAAGAGATGTTTATATATATATATTCCCAACATGTGGTTTTGTTGTTGTTTCTGTTGTTGATACAGATCATGTGGTTGCTTCCAAATCCTTCTGGGCTTGTACAATATTTTTAGTTTTTAGTTGTTTAATGCTTTTTTTATTCTGTTGATTACTTTTAGGGTGGCAAAATGGATGGATTATGATAGATTTTAAATGGATAATGGTTTAAATTGATTCAAACCATTTAAACCGTTTAGTGTAAATGGATTAAATGGATTAGCTTAAAAATGCCTCAAATGGTTGATTTCATTCATTTAGTCCAATTGATTTCATTAATCCATTTACACATCTTTACCTCATAATGAATCTCAATAAACCATTAAGAATTTGATAATGGATTTTATTGATCCGTTTAACAAATTCTTAACGGTTTTTACTAATCCATTAAGCTAAATAGATCATTTTGCCACATCTAAATGGAACTATATTTAAAAAATTAGAAATATATAGCATTCAAAAATTTCAATTACAAGAATAAAATTATAGAGAGAAACGTTGGAAATCTTTATTAAAATTGAATTAAAAATGAAGAAAATTCCCCTCGGGACGACGAGTTTGAAACTTGTAGCCTATATATGTCAACTGAACGTGATATGCTTCAGCATTTTCTTTACTTTATCAGACAGCAAAATTGAAAATAGGTAAGAAATACAAGTCTGCCTTTCAATGTCTGCGCATCAGCAAACACTAAACTCCAATTTCTCAACAATCTTGTTGTATCATCATCGTCAACTGGTCTTGTTTCTTTATCTTCTTCTTCTTGTTAATAATACTGAACTAGAAAACATGTCGCCATATAGGCACCACTCGATTTCCAATGTTATACTTGTCCAACATACTCCTGTTTCGTACTGTCAGGGATGAGATCTTATCAGTGTTGGTTTAGTACATTACAGGCAGACCCCATTCTCTTGTCACCAAGTTTGAAAACCATCAAAACCAAATATTATCATAAGTCTACTCCCTAATACCTAATTCATTTTAGTATAAAAATCTATAGATTCAATGAAGAGAGCCATAATTCTCATCTTAAGCCCTTCAAAAAAGTAGCTTAATATATGTCCATGGCCACTTTGTGCAAACAGCGCTTCATGATCACCATGGTTACTCTTGTTTCCATATGTGTCCTTTTGTCTTCCATAAGACTATCCAAAGGTACGTAGCGTATTCTTTGTCATGAGATCATCGATATACTTTAAGGGTCTAGGGTTTTAAGGGATCAGATGTAATTAATTAGGGTTTAGCTCACTGAAGCGCATATGTATAATTTGGAGCTGTTTCGTGTACCTGCAGATAAGATCAATGTGAGTGGTGACATGGAAGTGGACAAAGCTGACGATTGTAAAAATGGATACACTTCAATTCAAGTGTAGGTCTGGAGAGGGTGAAGTCATCAGCCACCAAGGGGTTATGTCTTCGGGTGATGGTGAGGGTTTGGAGTGGATGGACTATAGTTCAACTAGAAGAAAGACTCCAATTCACAACTAAAGTTTAAGCAAAAGGGCATCAGAAAGTATATGAAAAACTAAAATGTTGATAGATTTATATATGTACTTGAGAGTTGTAAAACTGAAGGAAGTGCAGTGTTGTAGCTAGAGAGATTGTCTGTGATGTGTAAGAAGCTTTTGGATGCATACCAGTCCGGCCTTGTGCATCGATATTGGGCTTAATTGTAGCCAGTATGTTCTCTCACACCATAGCAATAATGTGACTCAAAGATGAAATATTTGGAATCCATAAAAACTACAGCCTACATTACTGATAACAAGGCTGCAACGGGATAAAAAAGTTGTCTTTTGGAAAACAGATTCAACTGATCATATTGGAGATATCTCAAAAGAAAGGAGCCCTGCGAGGAGATCCCTTTCCTGCTCCTGCGGCGGTTTGTCTGCCTCTCTCCTGATCCTCATTGGGTTGGTCGTAGTGCATTCCCTTATGGAAGTTACAATTGGCATCCACCACATTCTCCACAGCTGGATAGACGAACAATGTAGGCATGGAGCCATCAGTACTGCAGTGCTCTCATAGCAGGCCGTCACCTTGACCACAATAACGCGGAAAAACACAAACGCTTGGTCATTCTTACTGAGTATATAATTAAATAAACAATTCACATCGCCTAGAAGATAAAGAAATAAATAATTTATATATAGATATATAATTATGACTCACAAATTTGAGCGTTTGAATCGAGATATGGACCATATCCGTATATAAATTATTCGAAATTCAACATGATATAAAGACACAAGAACTGTATCACATTCAGCTACTCTAGCGAGAGAATGTAAAATGAAACCTTGCAATAGATGCAGCAGAAACGAACCGACTTTGAAAGGTCACTAGAATCTTCTAAGCTGTTTAAACGACGTCGTTGGGTGTTAGACCCGTTTGCTTCGGTTCAAAATTGAAACATAGACCAATCACAAACCGAGTTCGATAACACGAATCCGTGTGGTTCAATTGAATGTTCAAACTGGGCCATAGTCGAGGCCCATGTCAACATACAGTTTGCAGCCCCGTCATTTTCATTCACGTCGCTCAAATCATTGCAATTTCAATTTCAGTCCCCGAAGTTTCATCAACTATAAAACCCGCTACATAGATTTCGTCGTCGTCCGTCGCTTCACTTTTCAACGAGCCGAAGTAGATAGCGTTTCGGAGCACCGTTCGACACCGCACCGAAAGCCGTACCCTGATTTGACTCGGTAATTGCTCCCGAATTGGTCCTGTTGAATTCAATTTTATACCTTTTGCTGTTGTGTGGTTTGATCGCGTTTGGTGTCACATTAGGTTGAATTGAATTTGAACTGAACTGCAGAAAAATATACTTCATTTTTCGTAATTATTGTAAGAAGTTTAAGATTGAAAAAGGTTGGTTAGGAATAGGCACTCTCCTAGTTAAGCAGTTAAATAAAGTGTTGAATGAAATTGGATTGAACGGGACAGCTGAGAATGCGAAAGAGAAGATACTTCATGTGTACGAAGGGTTAGCTTTTCTAAATATGATGTATTTGGGAAGGATTTGGGAGATGGGTTGATGTTAGGGGAGGTGTGTGTTTGGGTATCTAAATGTTTGGGTATGGTTTTATTTCAGGTAGGAGAGGGATGGCTAACCAGGTCAGGGAATGGACTGGGATTCAACAGTTTCCGGAAGCTACTCAGACTAAATTGCTTGAATTATTGGGAAAGCTGAAACAAGAGGTGTGTATGCTATTTTAGATGTTTTGTGAAGACTGAAGATAAAGATTCATTGCATGGAAGTATGTATTTTTTATGTGAAAAAATTGTTGTATTGTTTGGTAGGATGTGAACTCCTTGACAATACTTGTGATGGGGAAAGGTGGTGTGGGAAAGTCGTCCACTGTCAATTCACTCATTGGGGAGAGAATTGTCACAACTAGTGCCTTTCAGGTACTAAGGGGATTGTAGATAATCAATAGCATTGGTGCTAATACAAAGTATTGAATGCTGAAAAATGGTACTTTTCTAGTCAGAAAATTTGCGGCCTGTTATGGTTTCGCGCACAAGAGCTGGATTTACACTGAATGTGATTGACACACCCGGTCTTATTGAAGGAGGATGTGTCAATTCGCAAGCCCTTGAGATTATCAAACGGTTTGTACTAGCTCGTCTGGAACCATGTATTTTTGATTTCTCCTTTGAAGTTTGACTTTTTTTTAACTGAACATTAAGAGTGGCGACTTTGGGTCGATTCATACAGCTTTCTGTTGAACAAAACCATTGATGTTCTACTCTATGTGGATCGCTTGGATGCTTATCGGGTCGATACCTTGGATAAACAAGTTGTCAAAGCCATCACAGAAAGTTTTGGTAAAAAAATCTGGAACAGAGGTATTGTGGTCCTCACGCATGCTCAGCTTTCGCCACCAGATGGTTTGAGTTATGATGAATTTTGTTCAAGAAGATCAGAAGCTCTTCTACAAATAATTCAGTCAAATTTGAACTCTGGATTTGGTCCTCGAGTGAAGAAACAAGAGGTAATCTACTTTTACAGTTTTCCTTTTACTATTTCTGTTAGTATCAGTTTTTGTTGATAAATACTTTAGGTGCTTACCTGTTAGGGTTTAGACTCCAAATTTCAAAAGGAACAGGATATTTATTATTTTGATCATAAATAGGTAAGAAACAATAAAATTACAGGACTATACTGTGATTAGGAATATCAGCTGTCATTGTACCATAGGGATTCAGTTCTTGTAGTCGACTTTGGTGTTAACTATCTATATTTTTACATTTATACATATTAGTAGTCTAACAAGTTACAAGTACTGTGCTTCCTAGAATTCAGCACCTGTTGTGCTGGTTGAGAATAGCGGAAGATGCAACAAGAATGACAGTGATGAAAAGGTTCTTATCTTGCACCCGATCTCTTGATACCTTAGTGCAATTTCTATACCACTAATTATCAACATCTCTCTACGTTTATATCAGGTTCTTCCAAATGGAGTTGTTTGGATCCCCGATCTGGTAAAAACAATAACAGATGTTGTATCCAACGGCAGCGAGGGCATACTCGTTGATCAGAAATTGATTGAAGGGCCAAATCCAAATGAACATGGGAAAATCTGGATCCCTGTCATTTTGGCAGTTCAAGTAAGACCTAGTATATATTATTCTAGTTGGTATTCGTCACAAGTTTTTCCCAATTTTGATATGTTTGGCATTCTATGTTTTCAGTATTTCTTTGTGGTAAAACGAATTCAAGGAGCAATCAAGGCTGATATTGCCAAGGAAAATAAACCACTTTGGGAGTTACGTGACATGGGACTGGCCAAAGGCAAGTTCTAATGACCGAGAGACGACTAATAACGGATCGCATCTTTTTTGTATCTCCTTAGTTATGTAATCTTTTTATTTACCTTTGAGCTAGCACTCGAGTGTCTTTAGCAAAGCAAAATCGACATCAGATCAGTACATTTTGCGCTTTTGCCTCTGTAGAACTTGTATCGATTGCTGCTTTTCACCATATGACCTGAAGAAACATTGTGCTTTACACACCATTGTTAGATTCCTGTGATAATTTGTACTAAATTCACAAAATATATTAGTGTACATCATAAAACTAAAAGGACTGTATTGCAATTATGAAAACCAATGTTGCCAGGAACTGGATTGAGCTTTCTAGTATCTTCTTCTGAAACGTCATCATCTCCACGACTCCGATTACCCACCAGTCGATAAACCCTAAAACCAAAAATCCAACCTTTGCAAAATCCCAATGGAATTCGCTTCCGCAACTCTCAGGCTCTCTTGCCCGCCTTTGCCCTCGTGCTTACGAAATGCCTCGTCTCTGCGGTTCACTCCCTCAACTACCCCCATGCCTCTCCACCGCCTCCGCTCTAATCCCAAAGGTTCAATTTTTCCATTCAGTTTTCTGAGTTTAGAATCAAGCAGATGAAACCCGTCTGCAGATTTTAAAATTTTTGGAACTTTATCTATTTATATGCTTAATTGGTTCCAAGAAACTGGTTCGGTTTTCGTCATTTTCTTTGCATTTGTGTGTGGAAGGCCTTTTTCTTAGTTTGCAGATTTTTGCGTTTTTTTAAGTGTGATTGTTACATATTAGAATGAGAATGAGAGGTGACTGTGCTTGTCTAAGTTTTTAGGTTGCCCATTGAGATCAAGCTTCGGGAGGTTAGAATTCTCATCTGGGGCTGTGGCGGGCGATAAGGCTGTTTTTGCTAATGAGAGTGATCGGTTGAAGTTATCTTCAGATCATGTACAAGATGATGAAGGCGATAAGGCTGTTTTTGCTAATGAGAGTGATCAGTTGAAGTTATCTTCAGATCATGTACAAGATGATGAAGGAAGTTCTTCTGATTTTGAAGAAAGGGATGGAAGCGAAAGTAAAAAGGATGAAGGAATTGATGATGGTAAAATGACGAGGGTTTGCGATAAGCTTATTGGTGTCTTTATGGTTGATAAGCCTACTCCTACTGATTGGAGAAGGTTGATAGCTTTTAGTACTGAATGGAGCAATCTACGACCTCATTTCTTTAAGCGCTGTATAGAGCGTGCAGAAGGTGAAGAAGACTTGACGATGAAACATAATCTACTTCGTTTTGTGAGGAAGTTAAAAGAGGTTGGTATTGGTTGTGTAAATTGAATAAGTATTTTGTTTAGAACTTCAAATACTCACAGTGGCATATGATTTTGAATTCCATCTTAGGTTGATGAAGATGTGCAAAGACATCAGGAGCTTCTTGAGGTGATTAAAAATTCTCCATTGGAGATCAATGAAATAGTTGCCAAGCGTCGGAAGGATTTCACCAAAGAGTTTTTTGTGCATCTTCACACTGTAGCAGAATCGTATTACAACAAACCCGAAGAACAGAAATGTAAGACTATTGTGAAGTGAAGCATATTTTTCAATTCAATGGACTCAATATTCCGTGATATGAGGCTTGGATTATAAGGTTTCTTTGTAAATTGATGTCTTTGTGTCGGATCTATTCTAGCATTGGCAAAACTTGGAACTACATGCTTAGCTGCGATCCAGGTCTATGACAATGCTTCTGAAAGTCACGAAGCTCTACGAGCCGCAGAGTTAAAGCTCCAAGATATTATTAACTCACCATCGGTGGATGCTGCTTGTAAGAAAATTGATAGTTTGGCGGAAAGAAACCAGCTTGATTCCACTTTGGTCCTGATGATTACAAAGGCATGGTCAGCAGCCAAAGAGACAGACATGGCAAAAGATGAGGTAGATACAGAATTTCCATCAGACTATCAAATGATGCACATTTCATTATCCAATTACTTAAATACTTTTTGTCTTATGGCAGGCGAAAGACGTCTTGTATCATCTCTACAAGACTGCGCTTGGTAATCTGCAGAGGCTTATGCCTAAGGAAATCAGAATTGTTAAGTATCTTTTAACAATTGATGATCCTCAAGAGCAAATTAGTGCATTGAACGATGCGTTCACTCCAGGTATTGAAGTTGAAGGACAGGACACAGACTCTTTGTACACGTGAGTATTCCAAAAGTGGTTCCAAGTGTAAAAAAACACGCAGTTTTTCTTATTTTCATTTCAGACGTTTTAAATGAGTCCTTTGTCATGCGCTCCTAAGTTGCATGTTTTTGTTTACAGGACACCAGAAAAGCTGCATACATGGATTACAACTATTGTAAAAGCCTACCACAACAGCCAAGAAGGTACACTCTTAAGAGAAGCAAGAGACCTGATGAACCCTGAAGTCATCAAGAAAATGGAACAAATGAAGATGCTGATAGAGAAACACTTCATGTGAGGTTGGATTAGACTATTCAATCACTGCTGAATTTCGGATACCCATAATAGACCAGCGGTAAGATCAATGAAAAACTCACTTAAGGGCCCATGAGCGGCTTGGGCACGTGTAGTGTCATTGCAGCATCTAATTGTAATAGTATCTCCAAGTGAAACTTCAGACACTGAAGAAGGGTACAGAAAGGCTGAATTGGAAGGAGCAGCGTCAGAAGTAAAAACCGAACCTACTCTGCTGCATCTTTATGGAGCTTCTTCAAATTGTTGTTCCTTGAAGAGAGGTGTATATTGGAACAAAATTTACTGGAATTTTCAATTTCTCGACATGCCTGGTGTCCAAAATGATGGTTCCGAAACACAGGAATTCAGAATAATTTGTGTGGGATGAGTCTCAACTCTCAAATGTTTACAACATGCTTATGTTACTTTCAGGTGAATATATCTTTTTATATGTCAACGTCTGTACACATAAGCTGCCTCAAAATGAAAATGGGAATGTACATAAGCTGGAGTTATATACCATCATGTATCAATGCAGAAGACATTGAGACCAGGCTCTGAATGTCAGCACTGTTCAACGCGGAGCTTCTTTCAAGTATTGTATTCTTCATGTTAATGTGAACTTGGAGCTCCTGAAAAGCATCTAGTGATGTCTTTACAGCTGGGCTTGACGTGGGGTTATCCCCTGTGGCTGGCAGATTCGCAATGTCAGGCTGGACTGTAGAGCTAAGGCGCAAAGGAGCTGCAGTCTGGAATACATTGACCAGAGGACAGCATTATCTGAGAGTTTGGCAAACAAAGGATCTCCCCATTTTCTTCCGGAGTCTGGCATTTATCTACTTTTGTTTGGCTGCAATAACGCAAAAGACAGGCATTGAGTTGCTACTTATATGGAAGAAAGCCAACCTAGTGTTGCATGGAAGAGAATGGTTCATCTGATCCAACATCAAGGAACCCATTTTAAGAGCAGTTTCCATTATGTATTCTACCCGCAGAAAAATGTAAAGCTTATGAATTTTGAATCAGGCAAAGCTCTGAAAGGCCCTGACCGATGAAGCTCCAAACTTTGTGAGGACTATTATCCAATACACAACAAATAAAGTGATAACTCAATGCCAGTGTTCTCCGCACTCAAGCACCAATGCCGTATCCTACCAACACCCCATATGTCGCTAACAGATAAAGGATACAACAGTAGCGTATAAGGATCAAACCAAATTCAACAAGATTTTGGGTCGAAATAATGTTTGCAAGTGTAAGATCACATGACAATGTTTTAATATTTTTCCTACCTCAAACCATGGTGAGGACAGACGGTCATTCGAGCAAGAGGAGAAGGTAATACTGAAGCAAATGGTACATGCATTTAGTTGAGTCTTAATGACATCTGCTGCTGTGTTCCCTTGTACTGGAGTTAGTTGGTGAAGTTGCTGGTTAAGTTTAAGTCTTGGTGCCAGAACCAAATGCTTTTTGATCCACACACGACGAACAGAATCAGCACTAAAATAATCCGGTATGAGGATCTCAATAGTGGATGGAGATGGTCCGCTATTTCTTAAATCTTGTAAACATGGAAGGTACGTCAATTTTCCTATCAAACGGCTCAGCGAAATGAACCAAACTGACCTCGCAAGACACCAACGACAAATTCAACTCCTTATAAACCCTTATACGCAGGTAACAGCTTCAGCATCACACACACAACGATCACAAACATCAACACACATTTCAACTGTTGCAGAGGAAAATATGGAATGCCTTGTTCGTCCTAACTCTTAACTTAATGTATAACTTGTCACTTGTGACCTCAATTCTACATGATGACGATATCATTTTCTATTCGTATTGTAACCAGATTACTATTTTAATGTATACAACCTATCTTTCTGGGCCAAATACACAGTTTTTATTTTTATTTGTAATTGTCTTTTTAAGTTATAAAAAATATATTATATTATTATCAAAAAGTTTTTCAATAAAAAAAAGAGTGTATATATCTAGTTGGATATTGAAAAAAGATAGTGAATGGGTGATTTGCGCTATTAAAAAACGACTTGCACTCCGTTTTCCACTTCATTTTCACTCCAGCTCATTACTGGTAAGGGTCTCTCATATGTTGGCTGTTGGCACAATGCCTTAATAAGTGTTTTGTGCTTGCAGACCCTACTGCGAGTCGCTAGAGCTGGAAAGTGTATTCATTCCATATGCTCTGATCTTCAATTGTTTTTTCACGTAATTAATAAACATAAACATAAACCTAAACCTAATCGCACAACCCATTAATTAAGACTGCTTCCGGTATTTCATTTGATTAAGATCAAGCTGTTAAATATCTAGCAGCACTAGCTAAGAATGAGCACATAGATGAGATGTTTTGAAACTTTTTGAAAGTCACCTGATCGAGAAGAGCTTGCACTGTTGAACCTGGCGATTTCTTTCGTGGTGAATTTATGTATCGAATTATCGTTCACTCTCAAGTTTCTTGAGAAAAGATCTGAAACGAAGAAGAGCGCTGTAATGGAAAACAACATGATATAGATGAAATTTGCATAACAAATTTGCATAATAAAGAGACGGGCTAACCTGTGCCATCTTGACAGGTAACAAGTTCATCAACTTTAGACTTCAGAATTGAGAAGGTTTTAGAGGCTTTACATGTGGACTAAAAAAGCATAGAAAAGATCCAAATATTTTGGAAGGAACTAACCTTTCTTAGCTCCTTATATTGAAGACCCCCTGCGCCTCAACTCGAAACTGTGACTTTGCATTTTAAGTCTAGGATGTCTGCTTCTTCGGATAAAATTATCATTTTCTATGAACTTGCAAAAGCTGCTTCAGCCTCGTCTTTACAAATCATCATTGGATCAGGTTATCTCCTTCAACAGTAAGCTCCAGGCAAACTGTTGGTGTGCCGTATGGAGAAAATGGATATGATGCAAATGTAGTCATGGTTCTATCATCCTCTTCTGTGCCTTGCTCGACTCATGAGGGCTGAATTCTGTTGTGGGGTGCTCACATTTGGTAGCCTTGCGATCAGCATCCACTGCAAGGTTATCCAATACAGGCATGAAAAAGAAGAAAATCAGGACGATTCAAATACTGAATTATTCACAGATCGATGAAACTCACAACATTTGGACAACGAGTGTGTCACATGACTTTCTGACTTAGGAGAGCGTGTCAGGGTTTTACCCAAATGCAATCATGGATATCACATTCTTTGTTTTGAGTCTATTGATCAATGGCTGACCGCACAAGTCACACTCTTCTTGCCCAACATGTCCTTACAGCTTAATGGAGACATCCCAGAAGAAAACCAACTGCAGCCACTCAGCTTATCAGAAATTCAAGCACTGCCGTCTTCCAAGGCCTACTCCAACACCGCCATTAGTACTGCAGGACACAATCCTAACCATCACACCATTATATCCAGTGAAATACCTAGTTCATCAGAGCATTGCAAATTGCACTCAACTAAGATGTTACACTAACACCAACATGGTAAGCCTAGAATCACTAGTTCACAACATCAGTGCTTTACCGAGTCACAAAATCTATTGAATGTCTCACTTTATTTAAAAAGCATTACATGGGGGAAACTAACAGATAAAAACTGCCATTGTATAAAGGTAGCATAATCCCATGTCATCAAAAATTTGACTGTGTCATTACTAACAAAGAGCGTCTATAAGTGTAATGACAGTGTCTGTATCACACCTGACAGTGGATGTCTATTTGTCCAGCTTCCTTGTACTGCAAACAGCCAATACCACCTTTTAACTGGTCTACTCTTTACTTGACTTTCTTTCAATATTTAAGACAAAGAATGATGAACTGTATTTCTAGTTAAAGAACATACAGCTCAAGCAATGCAGTTTGGAATTGACGGAAAGTGGTTATCATCAACAAAAGTTTATAAACACAACGAGGAAGTGGGGGAGAGTAACATGACATGCTTACATGTTTAAAAGCCAAAGCACATTTCTTGATTTGCAAAAGTCATACAAATAACAAAGAACATTAGGCAGCTACAAATTCACCATGGATGACAGTGGTGCATAGTGTGAAAGACAATCATCAACACACAGCGAATTCGCAATTACGAGTCCATAAAATGCATTCCAATACAAGAGTCACAGATGTACATTTTGTAACACAAATCTGAGACTGTTATCTGAATCTACCGAAACATCAAATCAGTTTTGAACATCTAACAAAGTATACAACAATTTCTACACAACATCTAACAAGTATTATTAGACACTTGAGCAAAAATCTAAACATCAAATTGTCAATCAACTCATCATATTCGAGACTCGAAAATCACCTGATCGATTGATCGCTCGCATTCCGATAGATAAAGAAGTACAACAAGTCTAACAATCAAAACTTTTATCCAGCCTCGCGTCGGGTTCCGGAAGCTTCTCATCGGAGCATCGGAACGTGTGAAATGAAATCAAATGCGCAAGACGTGCTTGGTTGCTCTCAACGGTCATGCTAACCATCACTATTCCACCCGCCACTGGATCCACAATGACTCGACTCGATCAGACCGGTTTAATCCATGCCGATTCGGAGTTGAACCGGTAAATGCAATTGAAATTGCAGTTTTATCGTCATTTCATTTGCATTTTCTCCGGCTTATATATATTAACCGAAGCCTATCATCAACGCCTACTGGAGATTTTGGCTTGATTATCGTCGTCTGCTTCTATCGCTGTCGTCAATAAGGTCAGCTGCGATCTCATCGATTCCGTTTTCTGAATGTTTTTCCAAAGTGTTTTTGAGTGGATCTGTTGCCTTTGGATTGAATATTCGTCAGTGGATCGGAGTTTTGGAAGTGTGATTTGATTGCTTGTGTTGTGATTCGATTAGTGACTGGTGTTGATTGATTGTGGATTTTAGTTGAGATTCTGATTTCGATCTGTAAGATGATGGTCGATCTATCGTGTCTATGTATGTGGCTGTTAAGTGTGGATGAATCTGGAAGCTGATGAGAACTTGGTGGCTGTTTACCTGGAATTTGATGTAGATGATTTAATGTTTAGAACTGAACTCTAAATAGAGAAGCTGAATTTCAAGCTGGGAAGTGTAGATGATTTTTTTAAAAAAAAAAAATTGTTTGAAGAAATCCTTCACAAGTATTGTTGATTTATGGTGCAGATTTATAAGAAATGGCCGACGGTGAGGATATTCAGCCCCTTGTCTGTGACAATGGTACCGGTATGGTGAAGGTGAGCTAACATTATGCGGATGAAACTAACTGTTCTCATATCAATTTTTGTATGTTGTGTGAATTAATTATTGACTTGTTTTACTTGTATTTGAAGGCTGGGTTTGCTGGTGATGATGCTCCCAGAGCAGTGTTTCCCAGTATTGTGGGAAGACCCAGACACACTGGTGTCATGGTTGGAATGGGGCAGAAGGATGCGTATGTTGGTGACGAGGCACAGTCCAAGAGAGGTATTCTTACATTGAAATATCCTATTGAGCATGGTATTGTCAGCAACTGGGATGATATGGAAAAGATCTGGCATCACACATTCTACAATGAGCTTCGTGTTGCCCCTGAGGAGCACCCTGTTCTTCTCACTGAGGCACCACTTAACCCCAAGGCCAATAGAGAGAAGATGACCCAGATCATGTTTGAGACGTTTAATGTGCCAGCCATGTATGTTGCTATTCAGGCTGTGCTTTCCCTATATGCCAGTGGACGTACTACTGGTGCGTACAAACCCGGATGATTAGAATATTTTTCTTATTTCTCGTCTTAAGGTTTTTGCATTATTATCCTCATTCCTGCTGTTTTTGACAGGTATTGTGATGGATTCTGGTGATGGTGTGAGTCACACTGTGCCAATTTATGAAGGATATGCCCTACCACATGCCATCCTTCGTCTCGATCTTGCTGGACGTGATTTGACAGATGCTTTGATGAAGATTCTCACTGAGAGAGGGTACATGTTCACAACCACTGCTGAGCGGGAAATTGTCCGTGACATGAAGGAGAAGCTTGCATATGTTGCTCTTGACTACGAGGCTGAGCTGGAGACTGCCAAGAGCAGCTCATCTGTTGAGAAAAACTATGAGTTGCCCGATGGACAAGTAATCACTATTGGTGCTGAGAGATTTAGATGCCCTGAAGTCATGTTCCAGCCTTCACTGATCGGTATGGAAGCTGCAGGTATCCATGAGACTACCTACAACTCCATCATGAAGTGTGACGTGGATATCAGAAAGGATCTGTATGGAAACATTGTTCTCAGTGGTGGATCAACTATGTTCCCTGGTATTGCTGACCGTATGAGCAAAGAAATCACTGCACTTGCGCCCAGCAGCATGAAGATCAAGGTTGTGGCACCCCCCGAGAGGAAGTACAGTGTCTGGATTGGAGGCTCAATCCTTGCATCCCTCAGCACATTCCAACAGGTAACTTTCAAGTACCTTTTTGCTGTACCAAGAGTATAATTCATAGTGTATATTTCTTTAATGATGCTCAAAATGCTTGCCTTAGATGTGGATATCCAAGGGTGAATACGATGAGTCTGGTCCATCCATCGTCCACAGGAAGTGCTTCTGAGTCAAACAAGAGTTTGATGGCTTTTCTGTCTTGGGGTCGTCAGTTTGGTGCCAATGTTCATCTAGTGGATTGCCATATATCTTCGAGGTTATGAAAGACGGGACAAACTTTGGAACTCTAATTTTCTCTGTTTTTTTGTTTCTCATCTCAATATGGGAGTCGATACTGTTTGCTTGTTCATGGAGTGCTTGTTGTAGTAAAAGTCTGCAATTATTTGATGGTTTCTTATCATCTTATATAAGAATATTATTCATTCTCTTATCATATGCACCAAAAATTCGTAGATATAATTACTTGCCCAAAGTCACCTGTAAGCCATCTTGGAAGGCTGTCTTGTGATCAAAACTTACTCGAGTTAGCTGGGCATAGAAACTCGTCATGTAACATGGTGTGTTTGTGACTTCTGCCAATTAAGGTGTGGTTTAGTGGTAAGAATATTGTCTTGAAAGTCCAAGGTCAATGGTTCAAACCTCACCTATGGCATAATGAAGTAGAAGTGAAACTCTTTGATCCTCTTTTGTTAAAAAGAGTAAAACAAAAGTGTTTGTGACGTCTGCTTTTGCATGTAATGCATTCATTATCCTGTCTCAGTAGTTCTCCTAGCCTCAGTTCACAGCAAAAACTATAATATGGCATGTTGATGCACTCAACATAACAATTCTCATAAACAACCAATAATTTTGCATCAGTAGTTATTTTATCACACCAAATTATCAGAAGGTTTCTTTATATACCTATAAGAGTGAACATTCCTAGCAATTTCAAAACACTATTGCAGTATATATAGGATGAGATAACAATTTATAACACAAAATGGATAAAGAACAAGTTGGTTTTCTTTCTTCTTCTTTAATCTTATACCCTTTATATACACCAAACCTCAAATTTACCCCCATTGAAATCCAAATTCAAGATGTTTTGATGCTCCTTCTGTTTGGAATTTATTTCAGAACAAGTATTCTACCAAATAATCACAAAAATGATATTGCAAAATGACAAATCAAGGCTATAAAATCTTCAATTTCATTTTTACAGCTAAATTTCTTATTATTAATTTAACATGACAGTTCAACGGTTATATTTTTAAAACACGTTCTGATAGTTTACTCAGACAGTACTCAAAAGAATCATATCATATGTTAGCTGTCATTCGTATTCAACCAGCACACCCTTGTGTATCTTGGGCGAACGCATACAGATCTTAGACTGTAAATTCCGATTAATTTAAAATTTGCGCTAATGGCTTCTAGCAAGAACGGATAAGCAAATGAGGTGAATTTTTCCTGGATTTTGACCATCTTCTTTGATTTAATAAAATTAATCTAAGATTTATGTGAAATCAATTCGATTCATGTAAGCGCTGAAACTTTTAATTTTCTGATAGTTTCGCTAATAATAAATTCCAATCACTTGTATTTAACGGAAACTTGATTACAAGAGAAAATGTTATTACCAGAGTGACCCAATAGTTTCAGTAAGTACACATTAAACCCCAGTCACCTCCTCAACTTCTCCATCGACCCAAATCGGCAAATCCGAATCGGACAGCAGCACTGGCGATGCCGAACGAGGTGATCCTACTCGATTTCTGGCCGAGCATGTTCGGAATGAGGGTGAAAATCGCATTAAGATTAAAGGGTATCGATTTCGAGTACAGAGAAGAGGATTTGAGGAACAAGAGTGAGCTGTTACTCGAAATGAATCCGATACATAAAAAGATTCCAGTCCTTATTCATAACGGGAAAGCTGTGTGTGAATCGAACATTGCTGTGCAGTATATTGATGATGCGTGGTCGGATAGAGCTCCGCTGCTGCCGTTTGATCCGTACCAGAAGGCTCAAGCTAGATTTTGGGGTGATTACATTGACAAAAAGGTTGCATTTTTTTCTTCAATTTTTGGTATCTGTCTGAATTAGGGCTTAATGATTTTGAGATAGTTTTGTTTAATAGCTTAACTGATTGTTCAAATGAGGCACTTAATTTAAGTGAGGTATGCATAATGTGATTTTTGAGTGGGAAATGGACTACTGTTCGATTGAAGCAATTGTAATGTGAAAATGTTGCATGATGATGCATTTTGATGAAATTTGATACGGGTAGTGGTCATAATTTGTACTGTAATGCTGGATGAAGCTGAAGGAGTGATTTTAAGCAGATAGGATGTAGCTATGGTCCGCTCATTTCCCTAGTGGCGATCAATGTTAGATACAGTCATATGAATTACGATTGGAAAAATAGAGTTGTAGTTTCATTATGAGTTGATGGTATGTAATGTTTCATTTATGTATTTTTGAGGTTGATATGATACAACATGTTGCAGGTTTTTGGTGTTTCTAGGAAGGTGTGGGCTGCAAAAGGGGAAGAGCAGGAGGCCGGGAAGAAAGAGTTCATTGAGAGCCTAAAGTTGTTGGAGGGTGAGTTAGGAGACAAGAAGTTTTTTGGCGGTGAGAAGATTGGGTATGTGGATATCTCGCTGATTGGGTTCTACAGCTGGTTTTACTCATATGAGAAGTTTGGTAACTTCAGCATTGAGGCCGAGTGTCCGAAGATGATCGCGTGGGCTAAAAGGTGTCTGGAGGTTGATAGTGTGGCCTTGTCCGTTCCTGATCAAGCAAAGGTTCACGAGTTTGTTCTGATATTGAGGAAGAAGTTCGGCATTGCATGAAGAACAATGCAGCAAAAATGAGAGCGAAGGTTTAGACTATTTCCCTGTACTTTCATGTTTGGTTCATTCGTGTTCCCTGTCTTTGTCTTGTGCTGGAGTTTAGCAACTGGGCATAACACTTCACTGTGTTAAGTCCATTTTTTGTTAAAGGTCTACATACCGTGTGCTTGAATGTTTATGTTTTACCGAAAGCCGAATGATATACCTGGCGACGGAGAAATCAGTGCTTGATGGATGCATTCTTACAGCTTGAAATGCCAATAAGCAATAATCTAGAAATTGAACCGTTAATTTCGCTTTGATAGCAAGAAATGGTTGCTACACAACTATTATTTAAAGTGGGATCTCCGAGAGGGGCGACCTGCTAAAAGGGCCTGTAGGGGCTTTATATTCCTAACATTTTCCACAGTAACTGCAAAAATTAAGGGGAAAAAAAGGAACCAAAATTACCATTTTTGTTACACATTGCTCACTGTGTCTGCTTGGGTATTTCTGTTGCAGTTGTGTTTTATTGCTGTTGTGGAAAATCTATGATGTGATATTCGGTGTAGATGATAAGAAGAGTAGGAGTTGGAGATTGAGGTTGAAGGAAGTGATTGGAGCACACAAGCAGTGTGTGGACACATCAAAACCTAATCTTGATTATTTTGGCCTCATTTGGTTTCATTATTTTGCCTTTCACCAACTTCAGAATTTATTTTTAGTGTACAGAATTTAGGATGAGTTGAAATTCATACTTTTCGAATCATGACCTGGAATCTGGACTTGTGGTTCAAGGCTTCGGACTCTGGAGTCTGGACTTGCGTCCTACGTGGCTGGCCAGATTGACCGAACTCATAGCTGGAAAGACGTCAAGTGGCTTCAGACAATTACCTCATTGCCTATTTTGGTGAAGGGTGTCCTAACAGCCGAAGATGGTAAGACTCTGAAGCTCTGTCAATCACTTCATGCAGTTATGCATGCATCTGTTTCTGATGTTGGTGCAGCTAGCCTGTTGATTCAAGCTGGAGCAGTTGGTATCATTGTGTCAAACCACGGTGCTCGTCAACTTGACTATGTGCCCTTCTACCATCGCGGAGGTAAAACTTACACAGTTGTATACTTTTATACAGTTTTACTTATTTCGCCCATAATGTGCTTACGTGACTAATTGCAGGTGGTGAAAGATGGAGAGGCTGGAGTTAGGAAAGTTCTAAACATGCTACGCGATGAGTTTGAGCATACTATGGTCCTCAGCGGATGCCGCTCACTCAATGAAATCACTTGCGACACATCTCAGCTGACTGGGATGCCCCTCGTGCGTCATCTAGGCTTTGATGCGCACGAAATGAACATTATGACATCGAATCAAGAAAGGCCAATCAGGCTCAGAAGTCTCCCAAACAAGCACAAGTTACTTATGTGCTGCCTATTCTACAAAAAAAATGACTCATTCAGAGTTCAAGTGAGCCTGTATGTAAACTTGTTCTGAAACAATGTCTTGTTTGAATCTTGATATCACTTGTTAACAATTTAAATAATTTAAATATACTCTAAGTGAAGTTCTCTCTTTAAAGTGTCGATGCTGGAGTCTAGCGTGGAACTTCAGGTTTCAGTTGAGGTTGTGTACTCTCTTTTCGTCCAGTAATCCGAGTCAGG
>JAWWMW010001164.1:8502-19307 GCA_035048345.1 Echeveria elegans
GCGTAATTTTGTTTATCAAGAGTGATACCAAATGAGTGGATTTTTCTTATTTGTTTAATGAATTTTTTATTTTTTTAAAGTTTTTTTGATATTTTTTAATGATTTTTTAAAGTTATTTAAAGGTAATTACCTGTTTTTTGTTAACAAAATGTTTATAATACCATTTATCTACAAATAAAATGGTTATAATACCGTTTATCTGTAAATTTTAGTTATAATACCGTTTATCTGCAAATTGACCTATTCTAATACCATTTTTCTTCAATTTACCCTTTATTCACAAATATTGAAATTTTTTGACTCATTTTTCCATTTTTTTACCTTTGTAAACTATTTATAGGGGAAATTCAATATTTTTGAAAAACAATAAACAATAAACCTAAGAAAGTCTTTAAAAAATTCACAAAATTTTCAACAAATTTAACAAAACAAGTACTACTTAGTCACTAATTGTTTAAAATTTAAATAATTTTTTATGACTTTTTATGATAAATTGTAAAAAATATTAAAGTAAATCAAAAGAAAACAATTTTTAAAACATTATTGTTTTAATAAATTTAAAACTCAATGAGTGACTTTTTAATTTTTGTTTTCCAAATTTTGGCATGTTTTTAAGTTTTTTTGCTATTTTATAATGAATTTCTTTTAATAAATTGTAAATAGGTGGGTGCTTTTAAATTCATTTGGGTGGTTTTTGGTAAAAAAATAAAATATATGGGTGGTTATTGGTAAAAAATATTTTAATGGGTGGTAATTGGTAATATCACATTTTACGGTTGGCTATTGAAAAAATCTGTATTTTACGGATGGTTTTCGGTAATTAACCATTTACAATATATTAGGGTTAATCGTGCAAAATCACATGTATAATATATTGATTTGCACAAAACCACCACTATAAAAACTTTTTTCACTTGACCACCTATATAAAACTTCAACTTAACAAATGACCACCTTTGTTAATATGAAAAAACTTTTATAAAATTTAAAAAATGAAAAGAAATTTTAATAAAACTCAAAAATATTATATCATCTTGGAGATATATTATATTAAAATTATTTAAAACATATTAAACCAAACAATTAATTTTTTATAAAAGCAAAACATTGAAACTCCTATAAAAAATACAAAATTTCAAAATGAAACAAAATCAAAATAATGCTATACTATATTATGTATATTTGTTTTACATTTTTCTAATTTTTTGAATTTTATTAAGTTTTTCTAACAACAAACGTGGTTATTTGTTAACTTTAAATTTATATAGGTGGTTGAGTGAGAAAAAAAATTATAGTGGTGGTTTTGTGCAAAATGGTATACTATACAGGTAGCTTCACGCAATTATTGTTTAAGATTCGGATGTTTTTAGACTTGTTTCAACGCAGTTAGACAAATAGTTAATGTAACAGAAGCTGAAACGACACAACGATTGATAATCCGATTTGGCTCCTTAAAGGCTTAGTCCGGGGGTTTGCCTCAAGTCCGGTGGAAACAATTTATTAATAGAAAAAATCTTACACAACACTTACAACGAGTAATGTTCGAGCTAAGAACTTTTGTAGTGAAAATGATCTGAAACAACCTCAGGTTCCAGATTCAAAACCCTGTCTTAACATCCACCAATTCAGACCCAGCCTGAATTATCCTGCGTCTACGTTCGTCCCTTTAGTCAACTCAGAGTAGTCTGTTTTTGCTTGATAACACTTGTAGTCGTTCTTACGGATTATCACCTTGATGTGAAGAATAGAACGACCGACTTTGAGGAACACTGGTCGAGATAATGTGTTTTGCTTTAGCGTAGTCTCGGCAACAATGAAGATGGAATTGCATTCATATTTATACTCGTCATGTTGCTTACTTCCCAAGCATCCAATATACCTTCCATAACTTGATAATTCCATCTTGATAATGATTCCAAGATATTCGAATTGCCTCTTGATAATTATTTAGGCAATATATATAATCAAATAAATATTCTGATTTAATTCGAATATTTGATACGCTCCAAATCGCCATATAATCAAATCTTTCTCTAGTAGCTAAAGATAAAGATACATGCTCCAGGCTTGCTGATTCAGATTGTTGGATCTTTATCTGATTGTCAAAGGTCAATATCCTTTAGCAATATTCTTTATTGTTTAAATCAAAATTTAGCAACTTTCATGTTTTAGCAATATCTTCGATTAAGCAATATTTCAGATTGCTTTCTGATAATGATCTTCAAATTTTCGACTTGATATATTCGAACTTCATATTTTATTTCTTAAAATCAATATTCGTATACAATAATTGCTGATGACGTGGCACACTTTGAGAATAAGCATTGCTCGACTCAGCCTGCTGTCATAGACAAGATATAACTCTGTGATGAGCCTGGATTGACACACCCATCTCAGTCAAGTATTCATGATCAAATTGGCCAAAATATTGCCACACATAAGCACCAAGCTCTGTGGTGCTCACAAGATGAGCTTCTAAAAAGCAATCAGTTGTTGCCCACTCTAGCACGGAAGCAGAATACAAGACTATTGCTTTTGCTACTACTGAACTTGTTTGGATCCAGCAGTTTTTACAAGAACTTGGAACTCCTTTGTAAAGATGTCCTGTTGTTTTGTGCAGCAATCTATTAGCTAAGTTTATGACTGCTATGTTGGATTAGGATTCTTCATTTGTACAATGAAACAAGAATAATGATTAAATCATACCTGTCAAACCCGTGATCGAATTGCTGAGGGAAGAAGATATGTTCCTGATCTTGATCGGGTTCCCTTTTAGTGTGTATTGTTGAGGATGAAATTAGAGTAGAGAGACAAAGAGACAGAGGCTCGAAAATCCCTTTAGAGTTTTAGTTTCGGCCGTATGATGTTGATGATTGATTTTTTCGATTATCTCTTATGTTATCATAAGCTCTATTTATAATACAACCAAGGAGAAACCCTAATTAGTTATGGTAATTGCAATTATGTCCATCAAGTAATTTCTAATAATAGGGTAAATTAGGTAATTGATCAATTAATAAGATAAATAATCATGAGAGCCATATAAATATTCTTACATTCTCCCACTTTGCCAAGTGATTATTTATTATGAGCATTAGATAAGTCTGGTCAGATTTTAATACTCATTTTAGTCCTAAACTGCAATTGTAGCAGAGAAATACATTCATTGAACCAGTATTTAACTAAGACCCCCATTAATCATACTACAATACAGGTTTAAAACTTAAGTAAATTTAGGATCAATTGATAAGTAAGCCCTTTAGACTTTGATTTATATGATTAGTGTCTGTGTATTTAGGCATGCGTAAACACATCTAAGGACACACAGATCAAAGTAAATGAGAAAATTTTCTTAAACATAAGTAAGTACAAATATGCTAAATATGGTCTTTAGATAATCTCATCTTTGAAACATGGTCTTCGAATACTTTAGGTGGAAGACCTTTAGTCATCGGATCCGTAAACATATTTTTAGTACTAATGTACTTGATCGGTGTCAAAATACACTATTATTTGGACACCTATCTGCTTATATTCTTCACTTTTATCATATAAGATCGATCAAATTCTATACTCATATTGTCATTTCAGGTATAAAATACTCTCTATGATGATTGTAGAAGCTTGAAGAAGTACATAGCAAAAACGAGAATAATAGGAGCAAAATCGACAGTTTTCGGGTCTTCCGTACCTTCAGACCTTGCGAGGCTTCCATAGAGCACGTTTGACATCTGATCAAGACGAAACAAAATGCATTGCAAAGCTAACTCAAATATCTACAACTCTTATCTTGACCATAAGGACTGATTTGGATTTTAAGATGGTTAAAATGGAGCAAGTCCGAAGGCACCGCGAGGAGAAGAAGTTAGACATGGAGTGTGACCGTGCGTTGCTGTGCGCAGTAAAATTGTTGTTATAATCTGCGTGCTCAACAACTTATACTTTAGTATAGAGTCGGTAAGTACGGGGTCAAATCCACAGGGAGCTATTAAGGTTGTCTTCTTTATTGTACCTGAAAACTAAAAGCTTGGGGTTTTGTTGTGCGTAAGTTATGTGTGAGTGAAATAAAGTAAAGAAGAAGAAAAGGGATTTGTTTAACAATTAATTATGAAACATATCGACAGTTGAGCTATTCCTTGTATCAACTAGTTCGTCCTTGACACGCCCGTATTTGCTACGCTAGTTCTCACTCTAGTCACTCCCCGTTACAGAGCAAACCAAAACACGTTCACAGTCGTTACAACTCCCGTGTTATTAATTACTCTCTTGACTAGATTATGGGTGAGCAGTCCTCTAGTCAAGGTATACTTCCCGTCTATTACCGTTACAGTGTCCAGACAGCTATCAATAGAATTCTAGTTATTTAAATGAGATTGCCGTTACAGCGTCCCCCAAATAAATAATGTTGAACTCATAAGAATCTGCGCAAAAGCAATTAATAATAAAAACTAGCATATCAAATACACGCGCAAGCCTCAAAACACGGCTAATACAAGTTCAAGCTCTCAACCGATATTATGTGTTTAGCTTGTCATCGCCAAATACACCATCATAGTTAAGTTATGTAAACAAAACAATGGAAGAAGGAAACGAAATAAGAAAACCTCAGCCTCGGTCGCGTGAGCTCGCTCGGCTGGAATCTGTCTGCGCGCGTTCCTGTCTACAAAGCCCACTCGTCACGAATGCTGGGCTGAGTCAGGAAAGCTACGCAAAGCTCCACAGCGCGTCCCTAACTCCATGCGCTGCTCACCATGCGGAAGAGGACTCAAAGCTTGCAGTAAACAGCAAACAAGAACTTACTATCAACGGAAAGCTGAAGTTTTCGAGAGAAACATGTGTGTCGAAATTCTTCAGGACACACCCGCTGCCACCTCTGCCGACACTACTACCACCTCATCCGTGGCTCAAGACCTTACCAAATCCACCCTACCCTCCACTACATCCCGTTACTCTCCCTCCATTCCACACTTACCACCACCTATTCCTATCATTAAGAAACCATGCCCACCTCTCTTCCACCCTCCCAGTACTACTAACTACTACTCCAGTTCCTATTTCCCACCCACCACCAGCCCCAGAATACACACCAAAGCCCACTCCAACACCAACCCCAGTACCTGTTTACCATCCTCCCCCATTCCCAGAATACAAGCCTAAACCAACACCAACGCCGGTACCTGTTTACCATCCTCCCCAAGTAACCGGAATACAAGCCTAAGCCAACAAAACCCCAGTACCTGTCTACAAACCACCACCAGTACGTCCCAGTTTACCATCCTAAGCCAACATCTACTCCAGTCCCAGTCTACAAGCCCAAACCAAAGCCATCTCCAGTCCCAATTTACAAGCCGAAGCCACCACCCTTTCCTGTTTACAAGCCACCGGTCTACAAGCCGAAACCAAAGCCAACCCCAACCCCCACCCCTGTCCCAGTCTACAAGCCAAAACCAAAACCAAAGCCACCACCAGCTCCGGTTTACAAGCCATAACCAAAACCAACACCTAGTCCAGTACCAGTCTACAAGCCACCACCAGTCCCAGTTTACAAGCGTAGGCCAACTCCAACACCAGTTCGGGTCTACAAGCCGAAGCCAACGCCTACGCCAGTGCCGGTCTACACAAAGTCACAAACCACCACCACTTCCAGTATACAACCAGAACCAAAACCAAAGCCAACACCAACACCAGCCTCAGTGCCAATCTGGAAACCATGCCCACCAATTACCATCAAGCCACACCCACACCCACACTTCCACTACCACCTCCCAATCTACAAGCCACACCCGCTTCCACCACTCCCTAAACTACCACCGATCATCATCCCAAAGATCAAGAAACCATGCCCACCATTAGCAAAGTTGCCACACCCTACACTTCCTCCCATTCCTATAATTGACCCTCACAAATTCTTCCATGGCCACCACCATAAGTACTATGGCAAGATCAACCCTCACAAATTCTTCTGGAAGAAGCATCTTCATACCTTTGGAAAGCTACCGCGCTTCCCATTCCGTCCTCATCATTCACCCTAGTTTGCTTTGCTTCTATTGCCATGCATTTATTTGTGTCTTTCTCCTCCTCTCCCCTGCTTCAGTTTGTTTCCAGACAAATAAAATAAAAAAACACCAGAAAAATAAGTACCGGAATTAAAACTGTGGCCTGCCTGCATGAGTTGTTGTTACGTTACAGAAAGTAGGTCTGTGCTGATGATTCCGACGCGACTAGTGCTTTTTATTTAATCTCCCTGTAAATGGTCTTTCAATTGTTACAGGACTTTATACAAATAGTTTTTTGTTGGTTACATTTCTGACATATATCATTTTACAGGATTAATCGTGACGACTGAGGCTCAGTTGAAACACACCCACTTTGTTGAGTTTTTAAGGCCCAGATTATAAATGAGTTTTGAATTAAGTTTTGAATTGAGTTTTGAATTTGGTTTTGAACTCAAAATAAGTTCAAAATAAAATTCAAAATTAAACTCAAACCTATCTCAAAAATATCTCAAAACTAAAACGTGTTTATAAAGTTTTATAGAAAAGAAAAAAACAAACCGGCGACCACAACCCTTTCATGTTGAAGCTCGGGTGGTGGAGGGATTTGGGGGTGGGTTTAGGTGGGATTTGAGGGTGAGTTTAGGTGGGATTGGGGCTGGTGGAGGTCGATTCGGTGGTGGATGGATTTGGGGGTTGGTTTAGGTGGGATTTGGGGGTGGGTTTAGGTGGGATTTGGGCTGGTGGAGGTCGGATTGGGGCTGGTGGAGGTCGATTCGGTGGTGGAGGGATTCGAGGTGAGTTTGCGAGGTCGATTCGGAGGTGGTGGAGGGATTCGGGGGTGGGTTTAGGTGGGATTGGGGCTGGTGGAGGTCGATTCGGGAGGTGGAGGTCGATTCGGAGGTGGAGGTCGATTGGTGGTGGAGGGATTCGGTGGTGGAGGGATTCGGGGGTGGGTTTAGGTGGGATTCGGTGGTGGTGGTCGTTGCGGTGTGGTGGTTCGGTGCGGAGGTGGATGGCGTTGCGGTGTGGTGGTCAGGTGCAGAGGTGGTCCGGTGATTGGGCTGAGGTGGGTAGTGGTGCGGAGGTGGAGGTACGGGATTGTGGGTGAGGAATATTGAGTTTTCGAGTGGTTTTTGTTTTGAGTTTCAAACCCTGAGGAAGGTTTGAATTTTTGGTTGAGTTTTGAGTTTGTGTTTTGATAAAAAATGAACTTATTTTGAGTTCAAAACTAACTTCAAAACTCAATTCAAAACTAAACTCAAAACCCATTTATAAATTGGGCCCAATAATTTTGACTGACATAATATGAAGCATTGTAGGGCTTGAATCATCCATTGTCACTCAAGAGTTCTTTTTGAATTTTCATTACACATTAAAACACCCGTCCCAAGATACACCATAAGCATCATGACAAATTTTCATGAACACCAGTCTTCCTATTTCGTCTTCACTTCCACAAACTGCTTAGATGACTAGTCCTTCGGGGGTAATAAGCGACTGCAAATGACTGTGGACTCGAGAGTTTGAATGATTAATTGCTAGTATAATTACTGTCGTTCATCAGGTGTTAGCCTAGTGTTTGTGTGGTGTATTATAATTCACACGTCACACTTCGAATGGGTCGGCGCATGCCTAGCGTATCTTCTGTTGTCCCGACGGAATACGGCAGGAACATACACATCAATTTTTAGGTTCAAACCGGTCAAGTGGCGCATGCCACTTTAAGCAACGCCTGCACGATACTCTTTAGTAAAAGGCGAAAGAATATTTCGCGATGCAAGCATTGCAGGCATTGCAAGTTTGTGTGAGAGACTTAGATGTGTGGACAGAGTTTATATATAATAGATTTTTTAAATTCGTGAAGTAGTTTAAGCAATGTGGAATAAAAGCGTTAGCCATGAGTATTTTGGGCTTGAGACAGATTTTAGCATTGAATTTTACAGTTTTAGCGATGAAAAAAGTCGTCGATATATGTGTAATTGAGGACATCTTATTCTATTATATAATAGAAGATTAAAAAATAAAGAGTATGACTTGCACTAACCACATCCGATCTTAATTAATCACTTGCGGACGCCAATTTCCATAAAGCACAAAAAAATATAGCATTGAAAACACACCTTAGTGGCATCTCCTTCCAAAATCATTGATGTCCTTTTGTATATAAGTAAATCCACTTTCTTTCTAAAACACTCGAGTCAAGTTGAATCTGATAGTGCAACTTTTCAAAACACAAAAAAAAAAAGTAACCGTTAACATTCAAAAACAGGGAAATGGCCACAAGAAGACGACCTCAGCTGAGATGGCAACCCTCAACGACGCCCCGCCGTCACGTCCGTATGAATAAGCGGGAAAGGAGGCTAGAAGCGCTATTCGACGAGGAAAGGGTGTTTGGGAAGTATGGTACTGATATGCCCCCGGTTGTAGTGTTGAAAGCAGGACCGCCTGATGATAAGGAGGAGGTGGCTGGAGTGGAAACTGAGATGCTTCGAGCTGAGTGTCGGTTTCTGAGGATGGAGAGGGAGTTAGCTTTGAAGAAGCTGAAGAAGAGGATGGAGCGCATTCTTCGCTCTGCATTGCAAACCCTTGTTTCTGTACTTTCTTCTTCTTCTTCTTTTCAATCAATCAGTGGTAAATATGTTGAGCCTGTCGTAATCCTAACTATGTGAAAATGCCGCAGGGAAGGGATAAGCTAGGGGCTTACGCTAGTGTGCGTGAGTCGCTGGATGATGAGATTGAGGCTATGAGATCCAAGCTACTTGAGCTTCAGACGATTAGTACTAGTAGGACTAAAATATTCGAGGCGGCTGCTTTGGATGATCGCCCATTCCCAAGTCATCATATTCCACCACAGATTCAACAACTGGCCGAAGCTAGTTTCCGAACTGAGAATAGTGGCATTACTAGCTTGGGAAGCAGCAGCAGATTCACTGATGTGAGTACCATGGAGCTGTCAAAAGCTGGCCGCAGTTCGGTTGCTACTTCTGCCTCCGCCGAGATGCCTGATGTATCTATAAATCAACAAGGGATATGCCAGGTACTATTCCAATGTTGGCTTTGTTGAGCTTAAGTATTCGTTGAGTATTATTTACAATGCTTGCAGTTGCAGGAGGAGGAAGGAGAAGAAGAGCCATGCTGTGGACGCTGCAGGGCAATGGTGCGGAGGGTGGTAACGGAGCAGGTTAGATTTGAGACAGAGCAGTGGTCTCAAGTGCAGGAGATGCTCGAAAAGGTGAAGGAGGAAATGGAAGAGTTGCAGACCTCTAGGGACAAGTGGCAGCAGCGAGCCCTCTTTTCACAAGATCACATTTTTTCCTTAAATTCCACTGTAAGCCATCCCTCCCTTGTATATAAAAATAAACCAAGTACGCAACGTTGAACAAAAAGCATTTTTAAGCTGACGATTTGAGTTGTCCGCAACAGGTCGAAGCGTGGAAGAAGAGAGCCTTATCAGAGGAGGCCAAGGTGAATGACTTGAAGACACAAGTGCAGGTTTTACAAGAGGAGCTGAAAATGGCTATGGAAGGAGTGAGGGCCAACAACCTATCGACCAGAAATGATTCGACTCCGACGGAGAAACAAATGTTGACATATCAGCAGCAGAAGGAAAACCATAACCCAAAAAATGGCAACAACAGGAGATTGGGTGCTCTAAGGGAAGAAAAGAAAAAGCTTCAAGTTCAAAAGCGATCACCATTTCTTGATATCGGGAACTCTTCACCCTTAATGAGACAGATTGCCAAGGTAGTCTTTCCTGGTCACAAAATATAAATAACCAAACAGCACATTTTAATGTAGTTGAATGGTTTCATTTTGTAAAATAACTTCATGAGGAGCATTTGGATAATTTATAGTTTGGGTATATGATCATGTGTAAGTTGTCATCGATGCCGACTGTCGCGTTTGCAGGGCTTGCCCATTAAAGCAGTCGCTTTAGTTGAATACTTATGCCACAGAATTTTGAAGATAAGGCCAGAATGAACTTGTACTTCTATGCCTATGGCACAGCTTTAATTTATACCAGAGAGTGGTACAAGTCTTATGCGACATGATGTTAAGCAATGCTATCATTTTTTAGTGTCTTATAACGGGCCGTATGACATAGTGAATCCCGGTCCAAAAGTATTAATATATAAGGATTCATTTTCCTCATCATCGAATCAAAAGAAGAAGAAAAAAATACATGCAACGACAGAGAACTAATTTTTGTATTCCCTAGGCTAGAGTGTGTTCTCAAGTCTTAAAGAACTTTGAACCCTTTACGAAAATATTCAATTAAGTCTAAATAAACTCAGATCTAGTATCAGTATTCTCAAGAACCTGTCCTAAGTACTTTGTGCGCTAAAAGCAACTGAACTGGTCAAAAACAAATCAAAATAATTTGTGAATACACTTTGCCTAATTTCCTAAACCTGCCTAGCAATTAAGCTATTACACAAGTCAAGAAACTCAAGTAAACTAAGTTATTACACATCACCTTTAACTCGATGAAACCTTACACTACAAGTGCAACAAATAGAGCACAAGACTCTACAAATAACATGTCTAAACCTGCCTTAAACCTACAGTTCTTTATTCTGGCAACAATAGGCTACAATATTTAAGCACACAAAAATCTTATCAAAGAACTGTAATAAGCTATAAGACACACAAATTTTATCCCGTGGTTATATGTCCCAAAGGACTTTAATCCATGTTGGCTTCGAGGCTCGGTGCATGCACTAGCTACCGATGAAGACAACTGACGCAAATAAACAGTCCAGTACACGCACAATCAGCAGTGTTCAATCATCCAAGAACGCGTAAAAA
>JAWWMW010001165.1:40877-51563 GCA_035048345.1 Echeveria elegans
CATGTATTGACCAATTGACATTATTAAAAGATATTTAACGGTATTTGATCGGTTATATGAGTAACTTTTAATCATATCTACCTATATAATAGAATAGAAGGGTATGAACCACACATACACCTACCACCTATTCCGTTGCTAATTATCATCTTTTCGTAGCTAAACCTAAAACCCTACCCCTCATTTAATTCCTTTTCTCCCTCTCTCCCACATTGTCATCCCTCATTTAATTCCTTATCTGCCACATGTCATCCCCATATTCTGACACGTGTCACAGATGAATAAATTAAAAACCTAATTAAATAAATTAACCTAATAATAATATACCCCTACACTGACACGTGTCGCAGGTGAATAAATTAAAATTCTAATAATTAATTAATTAAAAACCTACTAAAATAAATTAACCTAATAATAATATATGAATAAATTAAAAACCCTGTTTGTTTCTTATGAAATATTTCTTCTATATAAATTTGATCAAGCGATGACCGTATTTGACTTACTAAATTTTTTATTCGAAACGACAAGTAACTATATTTGACCCTATTTTACCAAGTAGTAACAGTGTATTAACTGTATTTGAGTGTAAATTGTACATTTGGAACGACGGATGATAAAACATTAGCGAATAGTTCTCATTTGATTTTGATGAAGTTCAGCCGCATTTCCGTCGGAACGACGGACAGCCCTCTAGTCTACCATAATAATAGAATATCATCCTCAACACACTTATAGCGAACTCTAATTTCGTTGCTAAAATAGTTAGAGAATAAGATTAAAAAAATTAAAAATTAAAAATTCACATTTACAAATTAAAAATCTAAAATTGTGTGAAATACATCGGGAAATTTGAGGCGAATCGGATGGAAACATCAGAATAAAATACCTTAAAATTGAACAATATAGACGAACGAAGATATAAATAAAATCGTATGTTCATATCGCGATCCTATCGTAACAACGGACTCACCTCTAGTATGTAAATATAAATTTCTTCTATCCAACTCAATATATTTTATTTTTGATATCATTTCATAATTATATGAACTTTTTTTTCGATGGGTGGTTACAAGTAGTACAAGAACATTCTTGTAGCATATCTAACTAATTTAAAGTACATAATTATCTATTAACGCTCAGACACGATAAGAACTCAAACTCCATTGCGTAAAGCAACTTCATGTAATATACAACTGTCATGCCGGTGACGGGCAGAATAGACAACCTCCACGCAGATGCGGGAGAAATAAAAGACACCTAAAGGAAGACAAAATTTATTAGCTAAATATGGTGGAGGCAGGGTTTGAACCTGAACCTCCGATCACCACCCCATTGGTCATAATTATATGAACTTTGAATTTTATTTATTTATATATTTTTCTTTCCATAAGTTAAGCTAATAAAACTGAATTTTCTCAATCAAAAAAAAAAAAAAAACTAAATTGAGTCTCAACAACAACAAACTCCCCCTTGCACCAATTAGCGTCTCTTTTGCATGTGACATACCGCTTCTCCGTCGTCTCCTCCTCCAATTTCAGGTAATCGCCTCCAACAACACTTCCGTACAACACACACGATTAGTCGATTTGTACTGTGTAGTGGTAGTTGATGTTTTTGTATTTGTGATTTACGAAATTAGGGTTTTGAAATTGCTGTTTGAACATTGAATTGGGGTTTTACTGAATGCTGATCTGTTGAGTTGTCTATTTGGAGTATTAAGATGAGGAAAAGTAGTAGCAGTAAGAAATTGAATTATGCTGCTACTGGTACTGCCTCACCCTCACCGTCATCACCCGCTTTGAGAAGATCTGGGAGGAATGGTGTGAGTCCTAGTTTGCCTCGTAAATCTGAGAGATTGAATAAGAGCACAGCGGAATGTTCTTCGTCTCGACGAAGATCTGTGAGGTTAGGTGCGCCCGCCTTCGATTCGGGTAGGGAAACTGTGAAGGGTTTAAGCATTATCAAAGTGAAAAGAAGAAAGGTGAGTGTTGAGGCAGGTGGTTTTAAGGATGGGGAAGTTGAAAAGAGAATGACTGCGAGGTGTTTTAGGAACTTATTTGTTGAACAACACAAGAAGCTAGCTGCACCTCCACTTGGTAAGTCAGCCTCTGTAATTTAATCAGTATACATTTCAGATGCTTGAGTTGCCAAGCTTTCGTTTGAGTGAAGAATATACTTCGGTAATATGTCATCCACTTTTTTTCAACAAACTGAGGGTCGTTGAAACTAAGAAACTATCTCGATACCCTCTTGAAGGTCTTGGAATCTTGTCTATGACTATTGTAATAGCTGGATGGTGCTTTATCATAAAATTTAAAGATATGTCAGCCATTTTTTAACATGAAAAAAGTTGCAAGTTCTGAATGTGACTAATCTGCCTCCCTTTGTTTAGTACCGACCGGGGAGCCTAAATCGTTGGAGAATACACTTCAGAGTGCTTCTCATGGCTTCGATAGCCAGAAAGCCAAAAACAAGCATAAATGCGTCAACAATCACAGTGAAAATAAGCTGCTCAAGAGATCAAAAGGTTATATACAAGATCCTGATGTATCGAACCGAGTAGGAGCAGAATTTCAGTTTGAGGGAGTAATCACTTCAGGCGGCAATGAAGCCAGTGTGCAGAATGGCGGTTGTGAAGTTCCGGCTTCCAAATGTGAGCCCAGTCCTGTGAAATTTGATTCATTAAAAAGAATGTCATTAGAGGATTTCGAGTGTGTCTCAAGTGCCTCGCATAAGGAGACCCCCCCAGAACGTGATGATGAGATTCATGTCTCGGTACCGGAGGATATTTCTCTTGTAACATCTCGGGAGAACAAAGGCTCACCATCACATGCTGAAAGTGATAGGGTGGACGCAGATACTGAAAGTCGGGTGAATTTAGTTCAAGCAGATGCAACCTCCAGAGACAGCTCACTGCATGTTGATGTTCATGTCAATGATGATGAAGAAATCATGCATCATACAAATGGTTTGGATCAGTGTGACGTTGTAAAGGATTTGGCTCAAGCCCTTGGATCTGATTCTGCTCACGCTTCTCGTAGTGGGAACGAAGCTGATAACTTGTTTGCAAAATCTGCCTCATCTCCTAGGAAACAGAGGTATGCTATTTTTGGAATCTTGTACATTTTCTATTATATATACATCGCTAATTCGGCATTCAAATTATGTTGCAAATCCACTCCTAACATGCTCCACTACATTAGACTTTGGTCAAGCTGATTATCTCTTTGTGGTAAATGCATGTATTTATAACTTCAAATGGATCTTCTAAGTTCTAACCTAAGATTGTTCCAGGTTTGTAGAATACTGGGTTCCTGCTCATCTATCTAATTTACAACTCGAGCAGTATTGTTCTGCACTGATCTCAAATTCAATTTCACTCCGTTCAAGTTCAAGGACTGACCCGGTGGGGGCCCTGCGCAATCTCCTGGTTACCTTGCGTCAGGTATAATCTTATACTCGTTACTGATCACTGAGAATGATTATGTGGTGGACGCAGGTGTCATAAACTAAAGATGTTGGTTTATTCGTATTGCCCAAAGACAAAAACTGAAAATTTTAAAACTTAACTGAAATAACTATAACTAATATGCCAAATATGCAACCATTATGTCTTTGAAACTCTCTAAATGACGGCTAGCTCTTGTTCTCTAAACTTTGAAAGATCAAGATGAACCAAATGTGCAAGACGCAGCCCACATATTTCAAAATTGGATGCGCATAATAAAGAAACAAAGAGGCCTGCCAATTATTAAAAAGTAAAACCCCTTCACAAAATGATTTTGTGAAACTTACCTAAACAAAGTTCTATCCTTCGATTCGTAAAACTTACCTACTTAGGATCATTCAGGCATTGTCTCATACATGGTCTTAAGTTTGCCGATGGTATTCAAACATGCGCATTGTACTAGTTTTATAGGATGGAAAATGTATTTTTTTTATCCAATTTTCAGCATTGTGCCGTTGATTTTAAAGAGCTGGATTAGTCAAACTCAGTACTTCAAAAGGAAAGTTACAAATAGGAAACATATCATTTGCAAAGTGAGCAACAAGAATAAAACAACTGAAGTGAGGAATGTTTCTATAATCTCATTCTGAAATTGGAAATGGTAGAGCGTAGCTCAATATAAGTTATACGTCCAAACAAGCATATTTTAAGAAACATTGGTAATCATTTTCAGATAGGTTATGTGTCCGTTTATGTGTCATTTATAGCCACTGAATGTAAAAACTCGTAAACAAATTTGGTACTTTATCAGACTTGCAGTCATCCGTTTCTAGTGGATCAGAGCCTTAGTTCATCCTTATTAAAAGATGTTAAAGAGACGGAGTACTTGGATGTTGGTATCAAAGCAAGCGGCAAGCTGCAACTACTCGACTCAATGTTGTTGGAGATGAGAAAGAGCGGGCTGCGAGTTGTAATCCTCTACGAGGTATGCTTTATCTTCTTTTAGAGATGAAAAAGAGGTGTGCTCATTCACATTCATATGATGATTAGAGGAGCACATTTTCTAGTTCCGACCCAAAGGTCGTATGGGGCTATACTAGTCTTGGATTTTCACAGTTATTGCTATATCAATTCCAACAGTGTTTGATTTCCTAAAACTTATTTTCTTTATGTTTCAGAATAGTTTCAATTAGTGTTGTGTTTTACATATTATGATTCCTATAGAAACTCAGTCGAGTTTTACGACACATTTTCAGCAATAATATGCTTGTATGTACTATGTAGTTACAATAGCGACCTAGACTTATTATTATGCAGTGTGGAAAAACCTATTCAATATTTCAGCTAGGGTTTTCAATTTGTGGTCAGGTCACTGCTACTGATTTTTTTATTATTTTGTTATTACAATATCGTCACTCTCTTTTTGCGTAATGATTTTACAGTCAATCGATGGTAGGGACGCTATTGGGGATATCCTTGATGATTTTCTGCTTCAAAGATATGGCCAGGACTCGTATGAACGTGTTGATGGGGGTGGTTTCATTCCCTCAAGAAAACAGGCAGCACTAAACAAGTTCAATGATAAAGAGTCTGGAAGGTTTGCATTTTTATTAGAAACTCATGCCTGCCTTCCGAGCATCAAATTATCTTCTGTGGATGCTATCATTATCCATAATAGTGAATGGAATCCTGTCAACGATATTAGAGCCTTGCAAAAAATTGTTATAGATTCACAGCACGACCCGATAAAAGTGTTTCGCTTGTTCTTGCATCGAACAGTTGAAGAAAATGCTATGCTCCTTGCACAGCATAATATCACAATTGATAACAGTATGCATTGCATTAATCAGAGTAATAGGGACAAATTGCTTATGAATGGCGCATCAGACTTATTTGATGAGTTAGAAAGATTCCATGGGGTCACTGCTCCTGTCTCCACTGAAATTTCATCTACGGAGATTTCACTTCTTGAAGATGTGGCTCAAGAGCTCATGAAAGTACTCCTTCAAAATGGAAGAGAAATGGTCGATGGAATATCTATATGTCTGAAAGTGAAGCGGAATGATGGAGATCATGGGAAGTATTACTTGGTGCCTGATGAGTTAAAAACTCCGCTAGATGAAAAGTGGCCTCCTGATTTTTGGTCAGAGCTACTGGAAGGAAGGAATCCACAGTGGAAATATGTGTCTAGTTCCAATCGGAGGAACCGAAAGAGAGTTCAGTATGATGAGAGTACAGATTCTCAGTCTTATAAGAGTGACGATGTGAAAAGGCGCAGGAAGGTTGTTAATGATAAGACAGACATAGCATCTGCAATTGAGACTGAGAAAGTAGCTGCATCTGATAAAGGTTAGGCAGGGCTTTCTACACATATACTATTGCATAGTCTTTATCGTCTACATCACATTTACTGTACAATGTTCTTTCAATGTGTTGTGCATCTTCAGTGTCAGGATGTGATGAGCACCCATCAGAGAGTCTGCATCTTTCCAGCAAAAGTACCACTGTAGACAATGTTCCCAGCCCACGTGAGGTGGACAGTAATAAAGCAGTCAAATCTGTTAATATGCTCGAACAAAGCAAGCACGCAAATGATACACAGAAGGGCTTTTTTCTTAAACTGAAATCAGAACTGGGAAAGCTTTGTGAAGTTCTAAACTTGCCGGTATGTATCTTATTTTCCTTGATATCTTGTTAATGTTCTCCTGTTTGCGGCTAAAGATTGGTATACGTGCTTGGTTTTTTGTTTATCCTTTGACCTATGTTACATTGTTTTCTTTTTTCTTTAAGTTAACATTATATGAACTGAAATGTAATAATTATTAATTGTGACTCAGAACACACATGAGCAAAACTGGTGAAATAAATAAACTGATCTAAGCTCTAATAATAATTTTTTAATATATTTAAGTTGATTAAATAAACACACATCTATTACCCTCTATGGTTTTCACGTTTTATTTAACGTACAGAGATTTGAAATTGGTTAATGTCAAGTACCATGAGTCTCTTTTTTCATGGATATATTGAAATTTTCTAGAGTGTACTTCTCCTTTTATTAAAAACCATAGAGTATTGTTGCTGTTGCTGAATTTGAGTTTTCTATCATTGACGGGTTGTCTGATGATATTTATTTGGTCTGCTAATGCAGGAAGATGTCAAGAGTATTGCTGAACGTTTTCTTCAGTTTGTTATGGAGTATCTGCTGTTGACTCAGGATGTTAGCAGAGAATCGATTGCGATGTTACAAGCTTTCCATTTGTCCGTGGTTAGTTATGTAATCCATACTGCTTTCTGTCTTAAGTTTAGTTTTCTTGTCTCATCTCCTGATTCTGGTGTGCTTTATTCTGAAACAAAATTCTAACTGCACATAAATATTATATGAACAATCTTGTTCACAACCCGATAGAGTTGTGTCTATCATACATGTTGCGACACTACATATTTTAAATGGAACCAAGTGTTAAATGTCAAACAAATGCTTCCAAAAGGTGTGAAGGTCTTCTGCACATGGCAATTAGTTTGTAGGACTTTATATTTAGGCTATGCAACTAACTGTGTCTTCTCACTTGTAGTGCTGGGTTGCCGCTTCTTTGCGAAAACTAAATATCAACTGTCAGGAGTCTGTAGCCCTTGCCAAACAGCACTTGAAATTCTGCTGCAATGAAGACAACACAGACTATATGTATCTAAAGATGGGTCTATTCAAGGAATTGTTCATACATCGTGTTGTGAATGACAGGGCTAATGCTCTTGCCCATGACAAACCATCCAGAATCTTTGATCCTGAGAAGCTAATGGTCAAAATCATAAAACAGATTAAGAAGAAATGCAATCAAAGGCTTGACATTCTCATGCAGAAACAGGTCAAAGAGCTTGAGCAGTTTCGAAAGTCCATTGACGTGGAGATGGCTGAGCTGGAGCGATGGTATAAACTAGAGACTGCTGTGGTGTGCTCTGGTTATGATTGTGATGCGTCAGTTGCTGCATCTAAGATCAAAGAAATTGAAGACCAGTTTGCTATGAAGCTGGAGGAGCATCGTAATAGTAAGGATATTAGATTGAAAAGCCTCGAGAACAGGCATTTATCTGAAAGGGACGAGGAGAATGCTCTGACATCTGGTTGGAAGGAGAATATTGTCAAAGAAGAACTTGAGATATTGCGAAAATTGCCTCTCAGTAACTCTGACAATATCAATAAAAAATGTATTAGTAATGACCAATTGAGGGTTGGTGATGGGTATAAAAATTGTTGCCTGTTAGAAAATCAGGAAATTTTAAAAAGTCAGCAAAATGTGCTAACTGCAAATGCTGAGGTTGGTCAGTGTGGAGTCTTTGAAGGGCCTCCTACATTGCCTGTTGTTGCTCAGCCAGAAGCTATCAATAATTTTGTTGGTGTGGATTCTGAGGTCTCAACTTCGGCTGAAGTGCTGTTGGAGCATTCAACCAACATCCTTGCTGGAGAAGGTCAGTTGCCATGTGGTCAGGTATACTCTACATCCTTTAATATAACTGATTTGTTCGAATTTGTAGTCATCTTAGCCGCCTTTATAGTTCAGAAACATATTCTTCATAGCAAATCCTCTTCGTATAACATTTGGAAATCGGTATGGCGTGTTCTAAAAGTTGAAAATGTATCCATGTCACGAGAATTGATAAATGCAAGGCGAAAGCCACGAGTTAGTTGTTGTATCCAAAGCAGTGTGGGTTGGTATCCCTTTTTTAGGTTGAAATGTAGTCTTATTGGAAAACAATCTGTCTCTGGATGCTTGATTTATGTTCCACGGAACTTTCAAGTATCTCCGGCCCTGAGCTTGTGTGTCACTTGCAGGTATCAAATACAGTAAATATAAGCCCTGATATAGTGGTGCCAGGACCCCCTTCAGTTGATGCCCAGTTTACTTCACAGCAGGTATCACCTTCATCTGGCTTGATTTCTGGCAGCGGATTATCGAATACTCCAACTATAGATGGTTCTCAATCACATTCAAGAGACACCTCTGAGAATGAAGTTGATAATTCATTGCCTATTCAATGTCAATTATTAGAGGCAGATAACATTGTGGTGCCAACTGAAGAAAGGCTGGATGAGTTGCCTTCTTCAGTTGTTATGCCCAGCCTTGAACAGTCCGCTACTGTTAATGATGGACCTTCAGCTTCAGAGCTACAGCACCAATTGCCACACTTATCATCTAGCGTGCCAAATTCTGATCGACTACAAATGCAGCCAAGCCAAGGCATTGGCGTCTTGCAAAATAGTGATGCTCAAAATCTTGTAATGGATGCTAACACTGAACATCCAAACCGCATTGTGGCACGTACGTCTGCATCTCGTCCTGGGTCGCGAGAGGCACAGGCCATTTCCGACTCCACTAATATTTCGCTCCCTTATGCAACAAGTGCTCCGACTGTATCCTCACGAGTGCCATTTGTTTATATGGACCCACTCCAAGGCGAACTTGAACGGATTCAGAAAGAGGCAGATAGTTACATCAAAATATACGAGGATCAGGTTCGGCCTCAACTTCCTTCTTTTAGTCTTCAGTTGTGTTTTGTGTGCCTTTGGCTAATGCTCTATTTTGCCTTTGTACAGAAGCAACATTTGAGTTTTGAATGTGAGAAGGAGATTAAAGAGATGATTGTTCGGGTACGCGAAAAGTATGAGGCTAAGAGTTTGGAGCTCAATGTTGCATTTACATATAAGAAGAAAGAGTTAGATTCCTACCACAAGAAAGTTTTCATGAACAAGAAGTTGGCTGAGGCTTTCCGAAATAAATGCATGGAACTGAAAGTTTCTGCACCTCCTGGAAAGTCACAAGGTCAGTTAATTACACGTCTTTTTCTTATTGGCATTTGAATGGTCTATGCATATATTATCTCTGCCTTGTAGGTTATCTTGTGAGATTCTGAAGTATCTCCGTAGCTTGTGCAGATAACATGCAGCGTCAAATGCCAAGGCCTGCACCAGTATCTGGACAACAGATTGTACCAGATGCATCTTCAGCAATCCAAAGCTCAGGAAATTCGCAATCCAGTCACAGTTCCATGCATCCGAGCAACCTGCATTCAACTCTCAATCCAGTACGCCTTGGTGGACATACTGTAGCAGCAACACAAACCTCCACACGTCCTGGAAATTCTGCAGGTCAAAGTCAGTTCCAAGCTGTTCAAGCTCCAACCGCAGTTTCAGCCCCACCTAGACCCATTGCCTCCTCAATTTCAAGACCACCACCAGCCCGTCAATTTCACATTCCACCTTCAAGGAATCCAGCCAGTACGTCTTACACCCGTGAAGCTGTGATCTCACTCCCCGTCCAGACTGGCAACAGTTCTTCCGCAGTGTTCCTAAGCAACTCTTCCAGGCTATTAGCACCCTCCACCTCCACCGCTCTGACATTAAATCTCCATTCGGTGACTGGAATTCGTGCACCACCACCTCACTTACGAGCCAGCGTATCTCAACCTACAGCACCCAACCCAGCTTTCCCATCCTCTCCTCCTATAACTTCCTCCAAACCTCAGTATTCCAATGTGCCTCTAACAGCACCGGCAACGACCCCTACAAGTGATCCTCCTTCTGCCCGTCAGGTAATGTCTGCGCTTGAAAACCAATTGGCTGCCAATCAGACTCCACTGCTAACTTCAGCCTTAACAACATCACCAGTTGTATATTTATCAGACGACGACTGATAAAAGGTTCAGGCTCTGCGATGTCACGAAGCCTAAGTTATCAAACTGATGTCATCTTACATCATTTTAATATATTATCTTGATCGTCAGTTAATGAGGTAGGTGTAGAAAGGGGCGGATGCACGTCTAAGGGGTGGGGCTCGGGCTCCCAATGAAAATTTGTTAGAACCTCAAGGATATATGTGCAATTAGTGCTATTTATTATATTTTAATGATAAATTTCAGTTAGGCCCCTGATCTTTTTTTAAATCAAACTAAACTCAAAGACAAAACATCCATGATCCACCTGTGCAAATTTTCAGATCACTCACTCAGCCCAATATTGAAAACGCATAACAGTCCACTAAGTCTAAAAGCAACATTAAAAAAAGCATCAAAACAAAAAGAGCAGTGCACATGAATTGATCTACGGCGCTTAGGCGGATGACGATGCTTGAGATCGGAGCAGCGACGGTGGTGAGATTGGTGAGTGAATAGTGAATGATTTTGTTTTTATTTAGCTAAATAATTTTTATTATTGTTTATGTTTCTTAATAAAGTAATTA